>LSRZ01000425.1:0-14493 GCA_001625125.1 Haemoproteus tartakovskyi | reverse complement strand
TATTTTTTCCTATTCTATTTTTTTTTTGTATTACAATTTTATTACATCAATGTTTTTTTAAAATTATATATATACATGTATATATACATATATATATATACACTGAATTATTCAATTCAGTTTGTTTCAATTCAAGGAAATTGAAGTAAATTAATTAAATAAACAATTGTTTCCCTTTTGTCTACCTTCCTTTTTTTTTTTTTTTTTAATTAATATCATTAGAATTATTAATTCAATTTGTACATCTTTGCACACATTTATAAACATTCGTATATATTTGTACATTTCATTTTATCTAATCCTTTTATTTAATACAGTGACTTTCGTAGACATAACTAGATTATATATATATATAATATATATAATTATATATATATATATATTCTAGTAATACATATTACAACTGTTTCTTATATAAGGAAATAGTTTCAATAACTTACGATTTTTTTTTTGTTTTTGTTTTTTTGATTTTTTCTTTTTTTTTTTTGTTTTTTAATTTTTTGTTTTAATAATTCGAAATTTTTTATTTTTCCAAAACATTTCTTTGCAAAACAGACATGGCAATATTTGTTTTAAAATCTGTAATATTTTCTATTGGGTTTAAATTATGTATTTCACAATCATAATCATCGATTTTATTTTCTGATTCATTCGAATCTTTTCTTGTTTTTATATCACTAGGAATAAAACTAGGACCAGTACTAAAACTAGGATCAGTACTAAAACTAGGATCAGTACTAAAACTAGGATCAGTACTAAAACTAGGAGTAAGAGTAGGACTGACACTAGGACTGACACTAGGACTAACACTAGGACTAACACTACGCTTATGATTACATTTAAGACTATCATTATCACTATAACCATATATATCATTATTTTTATTATTTATATCATTATTTTCATTATCTATATCATTATTATTTTTATTATTTATATCATTATTATTTTTATTATCTATATTATTATTATTTTTATTATTTTCATTTTTATTATTTATACTTTTGTTATTTTCTATAGATTGTAATAAGGGGGTATCTATATTCTTGTTTTCTATATTTTCATATTCTTCTGTTTCTGATATTTCAAATATATTATTACAAATTTCTTTGTTATCTTTTATAACATAAGTATTTTGATTTGGATCATAACATAAATTTCTTTGTATATAGATATAATTTTTTTTGTTATTCATTTTTGTTTTTAATTCATCCATTAAAATTCCAAGGTGATATTTTTTACTTTCTTGAATTTTTTTTTTTTTCAGTTTCATTTTTATTTTCAATTTTTGTTTCATTTTCTATTTCCATTTTCATTTTCATTTCCATTTTCATTTCCATTTTCATTTCCATTTCCATTTCACTTTCCATTTTTGTTTCCATTTCAGTTTCACTTTCACTTTCCATTTTTGTTGCCATTTTCATTTTCATTTTCATTTCCATTTTCGTTTCCGTTTCCATTTTTGTTTCCGTTTCTGTATCTGTTTTTTCCATTTCTATATTTTCAATTTCTAAATCATTTTTATTTTTATTTTCATTTTTATTTTCATTTTTATTTTCATTTTTATTTTCATTTGTATTATTATCATTTTTATTTTCACTGATATATATTTTTTCTTTATTTAATTTTTTTTCTTTTGTATAATTATGATTGTTTTTTTTTATTAGTGGTTCCATTTCATCTATTAAGGAATTATCATCGGAACAAATACTGTTTTGTTCTTTTTCATCAGATGTAGTTATTATTTCGTTCCCTTTGTTCTCATAATAATATATATTATATGTATTATCATTTTCAATTACTTTTCTATTTCCTTTTTCATTTTGTTCTCTTTGTTCTTCTATTTGTTTTTCTTTTTTTTCTTCTGTTTGTTTATTTAAAGATTCTGGTATATAAGTATGCCAGATAGGAGAATTGTTTCCATCATTAGTAGGTGTGTCTTCTTTTTTAATTTCTTTGTTTTCTGTTTTTGTCTCTGTCTTTTTTTCTGTCTTTGTTTCCATTTCTGTTTCTGTGTCTATTTTTTCTTTATTTTTATTTTTCTGTATATGTATATATTCTCCATTTTTTAAAACGTTCGTTTCTGTTTGTATGTCTTTGTTATCATTTTGTTTTGAAATTTTTCTTTTTCTTTTGGATTCTTCTGTTTTTAAAAAACTAATTACATAAATCGAATTACGTAAATTTTTTATTGTCTGTTTATATATTTGTTCATTTTCATTATTTGATTGTATTAATTGAATTGTTTCTGCTAATAAAGATAAAAGTTCCTTTTTTTATCTATTACCGATTTGGGATCATTTTTCTCATCATTTTTTAAAAGAATTTCAAAACTTTTATTGTTCCAAATATTAACACAAATAGATAAATAGATATATCCTTCGGTAAGATAAAAGACAGATACTAATAGAAATATAAAAAAGTGTAAATAATTGACAAATTTTTTAAAAAAATCATGGAGTATTTGATATAAGAAATCATACAATTCTTGATGATCAAAATTTGTTTTCATTAAATCATATTCTTTTTTATATTTTTTTTTAAATAAAGTTTTTATGTGTTTATACATTTTTTTTTTATTCTCTTTTTCAATATCACATAATTTTTCTTCTATATGAAATAGTTGAGGAAATATTGTGAAATATTTTTCTTTTAATGTTTTCCACTTTCTAAGAGTACAATATGAAATGGTACTCTTTTTATTATCATTAAAATTATTTGTACTTCCATTTATACTGTCATTTATATTACCATTTATATTACCATTTATATTACCATTTGTATTTCGATTTGTATTCACATGTGTACTTATATTCGTATTGATGTTATTGTTATGATTCTTATTGTTCCAATATATATTGTTCCAATATATATTGTTCCAATTTATATTATTCCAGTTTATATTGTTCCAACTTCTACTGTTTTCATTTGTAGTTTCTTTATAATTGTCTGTTTTGTTTTTGTTTGTTTTATTTGTTTTATTTGTTTTATTTGTTTTGTCTGATAATTCTTTATCATTCATATGTAGATATATTGTATTTAATTCAAAAAACTTCGAAAATAAAGAATTCATAAAAAGGAAATAAGTAGAAAGAATAGATTTTATAATTGAACCAATTTTATAATATTGTTCTTCCATTAATAATTCAATATTTCGATTTCTTCCATTCACTATTTTCATTTTTTCATATTTCTCTATTTGTTCGATTACATTAGCAAACTTCACAACATTACATTGATATAAAAAAAGGACTAAATTTTGTAGAAAATAATTTAAATAAAATAATATTAAAATAAAACGTATTATTTTTATGAAGAATATATGTTTAATGGGGATTGTACAAACAAAAAAAATAATATTTAACAAAAGAAATAAATGAGGATTTTCTTCTTCATTATTCCATCTTTTTTTTATATTTTTTATTAATTTTTTTATATGATGAGATACTGTTTTTTTACCCAGGCTCTTGTCTCTAAAATAATTCATTTTTTCTAAAAGTCTTGACCTATTCATACTTACACAAAAGAGACAAGACATGATTGCTATTGTGTTTCTTCGGTTTCCTTTTCTTTACACTATTTTTTTTTTTTAATAAATACACTTCTTTTTGTATTATTTCGTTTAAATTGTTTTGTGAAATAAATGGATCGCTAGACAAATGAACTAATTGATGTCATACATAACTATCTGACAATGACACTTACACTGATACTAACACTAATACTAACACTAATACTAACACTAATACTAACACTAATACAGATATTGACAGTAACACTAATAATAACAGTGACAGTGATAATGACAATTAAATAGGTATGTGTTTTAAAAAGTAAAAGACAAGAAAAATCAGGACAAAACAAGTCAAAACAAGATAAAACAAAACAAAAAAAAACAAGATAAAAAAAAAAGGGAGACTAGCTAGAATAGTTCTAATTTTTTGTTACACGAAAGAGATTATGAATAAAAAAAAAAAAGAAATGTTAATTATCTTTACTCTTCTCATGGTCACTGTCATTCTTATTCTCCTTTTCTTTTCTTGTCTTTTGTTTTTTCTTTTTCTTTTTCATTCACCTTTACCTTTTCATTTCATTTCACTTGTCTATAACTTTAATAACAATTATTTATTATAACTACAACTGTAATAAAATTATATGAACTTCATTTGACTTGAAAATATAAAATATAAAAAAATAGCAATATTTAACAAAACATAAAATAAAATACAAAATACAAAATCCCTACAAGTCAACTGTTACTACATTTCCAAAATGATAAATATGAAATGTCATGTTTCATAAAAATATTGAAAAACTGATAAACTGGAAAATTAAAAACCTGAAAAAAATAAAAATTAAAAAATTAACAAAAATATAAGAAATTATAAGAAAACAGTATCATATATTAAAAATTATACATGGAGAAACTAATAAATAGTAATAACAATCGTAAAAATTATATGGGAAGAAATATAATTCTAATTGGTATACCATAGTATATGATCGTATATATACATACATATTATATATATATATATTTATTTATTTATAAGTAATAAAATTTTAAATATTATTCAATAGGAGTCTATTTGTCAAATAATATTGTTTTATCATTTATCGTAATGCAACTTGTATTATAATAATCACATAACGTTTTGTTTCAGTTCCTACTCAGTTAACACAAAAGATCAACAAAAGAGAAACAAAAGGGCAGCAAAAGCGCAGCAAAAGGGCAACAAAAGAGCAACAAAAGAGAAACGAAAGGGCAACAAAGGGGCAACAAAAAATGAAATAAATATAAAAAAGTATAAAAAATGTAAAAAAAAATTAACAAAAAGAAAAATCGAAAAATATCATTCACATAGGTTTGAAAAGAAAAAATAGTAAAAATTAACTTTAAAAAAAAAAAAAAAAAAACTAAATAATAAATTTTAAAAATGTGTATCAATTTCTTCTTTATTTTTTATGGGGCAAATAAATTTCGAGAAGGACTAATTCCTGTCTTATTTAATTTTTCGTATATTATTTCATTTTCTTCACACATTTTGTAATTCACCTAAGGAAAAGAATAGTAAAGAAAAAACAGAAAATAAATCAACGGTCTGCATTCAGCTAACAAAATAATATAATAATAATCGAATTGAAAAAAAAAAAAAAAAAAATGCTTAACAGTAAAATAAGTGTTGTAACGGATACATGTAAATATATTTGTTTGAAAATTGAAAAAAATCGAAACTGACAAAACAAGACAATGCAAGTATAGGATAAGATAGAACAAAACAGAATAGTGTAAAATAGTGTAAACTTAGAACAAAATAGTACAGACTAGAACAAAACAAGATAGAACACTGTACATGTTATAAGAAGCACAAAATATGAGAAACATATTTTGCTCTATTATTTTTCAATATTATATTATTCTCCTTATATATGTCTTTAATTTACATATCATTATATATGTTATTATTTCATTTATATCTGAAATTGGTTTTCTTCATGAACTACGATTAACATTTAAAGTTCTTGGATTTTTTTTCTTTTTTTTGTTTTTTTCATTTTGAGATATGTTCTTATTTGTTTTGTATTCATTTCATACCTTCGACATGTATAAAATTGGCAAAGAAAATAAAAATAAAGAAAATAAATTAAAAGAATAAAATACTTTCCGGTCGTATTCTGCCATGTTAAACTGTTTATTCAAACATAGGATAAGTGAAGAAATAAGAAAAAAGCAAAAATGGGAAAAAAAAGGAAAAAAGGGAAAACAAAGAAAAGAAAAGAATATGTGATTATAAAGAAAATGAACAGTGTATTTTCTTATATCTTCTTTTTCTTATATGTATTTCTTTTATTCTTACTCTCCTTTGGTTTCTACTAATTGTAAACTTGGCAGGGAGAGGAACGTTTTTCATTACTGACAATTTATTCATTTTGTTTATCTATTTAAAATACAAATAAATACAACCATTAAACGTAAAAATGATTCTACTAATGGTATTATTACTATTGTAGTATTAATACAACCCAACCACTAGACAAAATATTAATAGGTGGATAAGGTCAGTTGGACAGCTGGAAATTTTCAACTGTTAATTTTTTTAGTCTTTTTCAAAAATATTAAAGATGAATTAAGAATATATATAAACAAGTGAATAAAAATGTACTATTTTAAGTTATACATATAAATATATAAGATTTTTTTTTTTTGTGTGCTTTGACTTGACTTAAATGTGAGTCACATAAAGTTTCATTGTCATTTTAAGCTTTTAGTTAAAAAGGTTCAACATGTTTCTAAATATTCCAATTCCACTTTTCCAACTATTTGTTCTCCTATTTTCTATTTTATTCTTTTTTCTCTTTTCTCTTTTCTCTTTTCTTTTATCAAAAAGTGCTGCTGACATTTGTTTCCGATAAACAAAAGGCAACAGATTAAAAAAAATCTGAAAAAACATAAGTCGAAATAAAAAAATATGAAAAGAACATTGAAAAAGGAATGAATTGAACAATTGAAAACTAATAAACATAAAAATTAACCAAATAAGAAAAAAAGAAAAAGAAAAAAAAAAGAGGATGAAACATTTATTCGGAAAGGAATTTGAAAATTTTTCGAAATAATTTTGAGTTTAATTTAAAAAGAAAATAAAAAAAGAAATTAAAATGAAACAAAATTTGTATACAAAAATACTAAAAATAAAATAACACACATTTTGTTTGAACATATATATATATATATATATTTTTAATTTCTTTTAATATACCGTGGGCATTTTTGCTTCTTTTATTACCTTACCTCTTCCTGATTTTTATGCCCTTTATATTTTGGTACAAATTCAATTTCACTGAACTAAAGTTAATTAAAGATAACTCGAATGATTTCCTTTTACTGATTTTTTTTATTTTCAATTTAATTTAATTTAATTTTTTTTTTTTTTTTAAATGAAAATGGAAGAACTTTTCCCTTTTGGGTAGATATGCAACAAAAATGATAAAATATATCCACTTCCTGTTGTTATTTTTTTTTTTGTTTTTACCAACAACATTTTTAATATGTATTGATAAAAGTAATAGAAAAAAATATAGTGCTGCTGTTATTGTTCCTATCAATACCAATACTTGTATCAATACGAACAGTAACAGTAGCACTAGCGCTATTGCTACTAGTAGTGCTACTAATAGTAGCATTTTTTTTAAAAACCTGTTTTTTTTCAGATTATATCGAAATGGTTCTAAATTAAAACGATATTTAAACTATATATCTTCTTTAGAAAAACAAAATGTTATTAGTTATACAAATGTAAAATATGTAACTCCAATTAAAAAAAGAAAAAAACAATTTATTTTGTTAAAATCTAAAGATGATGAAGATATTAGTATTAATATATGTAGATTAGGATATAAGAAAAAGCAGAAAAGAGCAGAAAACCATGTGAACTTAATAGAATCAAAACATACAGAATTTTTGTGTAAAGATAAAAATGGAGGGATTAAAAAAAACCAAAACAACAGAGGTAGCAACAGAGGTAACAACAGAGTTAACAACAAAAAAGAAACAGAAAAGAAAACAAGGAAATGGAATTAGAAATGAGTTTAAAAAAAAACAAGATCTTTAAATTTTTATTCCAATTTTGATAATGGCTCATCTGAAAAAAAAAAAATAAAAAATATAGAAAATAAGAGAAATAATGATAGTAGTAATAATAGAAAAGACAAAAGAGAAATAACAGAAACAGGCTTTTCTGATGATTACGATGGAGATGAAGATGGGAATGATGATGAAGATGAGAATGAAGATGAGAATGAAGATGAAGATGAAAATGGAAATGAAAAAGAAATAGATAGCGAAAGTGAAATAAACAGGAAAAGAAAAAATATAAAAAGTTTAATCAACACAAGCTTTAGCGAAAGTAGTGGAGGAAACTATGACGATGGAGACAACAATGATGGAACAGATGAAGATGAGGATGATGAAGATAAAGATGAAGAACAAGAAAGTGAAGATGACGAAGAAGAAGAGGAAGAAGAAAACGAAGATGAAAATGAAGATGAAAAAGAAGAAGATAACGAAGAAGATAACAAAGATTCAAATACTGAAAAGGGAATAAACTCTATAGATCGTCCCAAAAAAGAAAATGAAGAAATTTCTGTTCATGAAAGAGGAGACGACGAAGAAGAAAAAAAAAAATGCATAGATGAATACAACCGACTAATACAATTAATATCAGAAAGTGAAAACAAAAGATTAGCAGGAATGAAAAAAAAGGAAAAAAAAGAAGAATATGAATTTAGTGAAAAAATAATAAATAGTTCACGAAAATGGAACATAGAACATTTAAAAAAAGAAATTGAAAGAAATTTTAAACCAAATGAAGTATTAGAAAAAAAGATTCAAGGATATATGCCAATGTTCACTCAGGATGTAAAAAATGAAACAGAAATAGAAGATACAACAAATACATATACTACTACAAGTGTCCCTAATCCCGAAAGAGATAATATTGCCACCAATAGTGACGATTTAATAACAGATGAAGAAAAAAAAGAAAACATAAAAATATTGAAAAAGATAAATGCAGGAGATTATAGTGACATTGATAAATTTCATTTTAAATATACAAAGAAAGATTTAGAAAGAATGCAAAAGCTTGGACAAGAAGATAGCGGAGAACAAACAGATGAGAAAGATGAGAACTTGAATAAAGAAGAAGAAGAAGAAAAGAAGCTAATCGACGAACTATTTTTGAAAATACAAAGTGACAAACATAATGTTTTAGGAAGACTCCGACAAAAAGAACAAGAAATACTAGAATTATATAAACAGAAACGAAAAGGAAATGAAATCGAAAGAAATGAAGAATTAGAAAATTTGATTTACTACAACAAACAAAATGAAGAGGAAATGGAACGGAGAAACCTAGAAAATGTATTTAACGAAACGGTTCCAATAAAGAATACATCCCATATGGATAAAAAAGAAAAAACAAATGAAGAGGAAACAGATATAAATCCCAATATGTTTTTTAAGAACGATGAAAAATTTGTATATATTAAAGAAGAGAAAATACGAAATATGAGTGAAGCTCAAATCCGAGATGAATTAAGAAAAAGAAATTATCCTACATTTGGATCAGTAGATGCCATTAGAGATAGATTATTACAAGTTATGAAAATTAAGAAAAATGGTAAATTAGACATAAGAGAAATTATTCGAAACCCCGAAGAGCATGCGTTGTCTAATATACAATTGAATAAATTAAGAGAAACGGTAAAGACTTATAAAGAAGCAAGTGCTTGTGGAGACATGGATTCGAAATTAAAACAAATAGATGCAGCTCTGGAAATATCAAATTTTTTAAAAGACCCAGCTTATTATCTTAGAGTTGATAGTTTTCAGAAAATGGGTCAAACAGAGAATAATACGAATATGTTATCTAATGAAAAAATTAATAAAAATGAGGATTTTTCTAAAGCACCTATATTAAACGATTATAATTTTGACAAAGAAATTACAATGGCAGAAAAATTAAAGAAAACGTTTAATTTGGACAATGAAGAAAGAGAGCCGGATCGAATAAAACGCATTGGTTCTGATGAAGATAACTCATATGGTGATGAGGAACTGGATGAAGAAAAAGAAGAACTACGTCGAAGAGAAATATTAAAACATGGTAGTTTACAAGAGACAATATTAGAATTTCATTATAAACATGATTTGTCTTTAGATTTCATTGGCGATTTTATTTGTAAATTTACCGATGTAAATATTGAACAAATAAATACCTATAAAATACTATCAGAAAAAGAAATGCAAAATTACTCAATGAATGACTTAGAAAAGATTCTTAATTTTACTGCATCTACATATTCATCTGCTTATCCATATGCTTCTTCCTCTTCTGCTTCTTCATCTGCACGTGCCTATTCCTCGGCATCTTATATTTCTCCATCTGTATCTTTTGAAGATGAAAGTTCTTTAAATAAAAATGTGTTTGTACCTAAATTTGTAGATGTTAATGAATTTATAAGCAAATATTTGTCGACGAAACATATTGTAATGCTTATTGAATATTCGAATATTGCTGATCCAGTTGATATCGATCAGTATTACGTCCCAGAAAATTTGTACATGCTAAGTGAAGAATATGGATTACCCATTCAAGACATTATAGATGCATGTACACATTTGAATATCAAGTAATATGAAACCTGCTTAATTTTAATTTTGTTTCTGATGACTTTCTCCTACGTTTTATTATATCAACATATCGACATATTTTTTTTTTTTTTTTTTTTTTTCCTTTCTGTTTCAGACTTCCCTTTGGAGGAGAAACGCATTTGAACAAAGAATGTTTTAACGCACTTACCGTTTATATTAACAAACACAAAAAAGTTCGTAAACAAAACTAACACACAGACTTTATCCATTCGACAAATTCAAAATGATAAGATGATATAACAATCAATAGTCAGTAGTCGATAGTTAGTAGCCTATAGGCAATAGTTAACAATCAACTGGCTAGCATCGAAGAATTCGACTCTTGGTAACACCTAAAAACATATACTGAGGACATACAATTTTATTTTTACAGAAACGATCTTTAAGTACATACATGAAATCATATAGAGAAATATGTGTTTATGTTACAAGCTATTATAGTTGTTAGCTATTAGTACAATTTTTCATTTTATCTCTTTTATTTTTCATAAATGACAAATTACATTTTACATTTCACTTTTTCATTTTTTCTATTTTTTTTTTATCACATTTGTTGTCATTTTTTTTTTTTTTTTTGAATCCAGCATTACTTCCCTTTCTCCAAAAAGGGGTCTTTGATTATTTTAACGCTGGTGTTGTAAAATTTTCATTTTCATTTTCATTTTTTAATTTTCCGATTTTCAGTGGAATGAACCACTTTCCTTTCGTTTCCACTTATTATGAAGGAACTTAAGTGAATTTGAGGAACTGTTAATTTGTTAAAGTTTATTTAAACATAAATGTAAAATATAAACAGAATGTAAATAAATTTCGAAAACATAAAAATGTGACACAATGAAGTATCAAGAAAAAAAATGCATCCAAAACAATTATAGAAAAAAAATTAAGAAACAAACAAAAGGAAACAAAACAAAACAAAACAAAACAAAAAAGAAACAAAAGGAAATAACAATCCAGGATAGGTTTATATCATCTCATTTTGCATTTGCATATGGAAGAACATAGACCAGTGCAAAATGTGTGTCCATTTGATTTTGCAATAATACGAAGTACAATTGCAAAATTGATAGAACAAATTATTTCTGCTTATTTATGTAAATACATAGTATATAAAAAAAATGGGTATATTTATATATATGTATAAATATGTGCATAACTACTGTAATGATGTAAAAGTTACAGCATAGTGAAATTTGGAAAAAGGTGTAAACCACTAAAGTATATGCACACGTGAATACGTATAGGGAAATGTCATAATACGATTCGGATATACAAATGCATTAATTTGTTTTGATTCTATTAAGTTACTTATAATTGACAATATATTACCTACCCATCTGCTAATTTACCAATCAACCAATGTACCATTCTATCAATCTGTCATTCTACTAATCTGTCATTTTAACATTCTATCAATCTACCAATATATCAATCTACCAATATATCAATCTACCAATATATCAATCTACCAATCTATCAATCTACCAATCTATCAATCTATCAATTTATTAATCTATCATTCCTTAAAAGAAATAAAGTGTATACAGCTATAAAAAAATAATAATAAAAAACTGTAAAAAATTCAATGTGCATATCCTATATATATATTGTTCTTATAAAACTGACACCTGTATACTACATTACATTGCATTATACATACTACTTTGACCTATCCCGTACACTATTTATTTAATCCATTTCAGGTCCTTCAGCAATTTGTTTTTTGTTTTTATCATCTTTTCCTATACCACTAACTACATCATCTATTCTTAAAATCATGGCAGCCGCTTCTATAGCACTTTTATAGATTTGTTTTTTTACGGATAATTGATCCCATATGTTTTTTTGAGTAACGTCAATGATTTCTCCCGTTACTCCGTCGACTCCAAAATTTTCGCCTCCTTCTTTTTCATGTTTTATTCTTAATTCATTGATCGTCTTTACTACATTAACACCACAATTTTGTGCTAAAATTTTTGGTATAATTTCAAAAGCATTTGCTAAAGTTTCTACTATGCTTTTTCTGGAATCATCAAATTCATTTGCATATTCTTTTAATTTTTTTCCTATTCGCATTTCCGTACATCCTCCTCCACCTAACAACTTTCCTTCCAATAAGATATTTTTGGCAACATTCATTCCATCGTGTAGATTTCTTTCAATTTCATTTAATACATCCTTTGTTGAACCTCTTAGCAGAATTGTACAAGCATGTGGGTCTTCACATTCTACAAAAAAGGAATAATAATCATCTCCGATTTTTCGTACTTCAAATAAACCACATTTGGTTCCTATATCACTTTCAATTATTTCATCACATCTATTTACAATAGTAGCACCACAAATTCGCTCTAAACGATTTAAATCTGTTTTTCGTACTCTTCTTAAAACACTTATGTTTTTTTTTACAAGAAAATGCTGAGCCAAATCAGAAACGCCTTTTTCTGTAACGACAACATCACATTTACTTTCTATTATATACTCACATAATCTTTTGACCTCTAATTCTTCTTGAATTAATAATTCCGTCCATGTTTTATCATCAAGAATTTCAAAATTGGTTTGACTTTCCGCTTTTTTATATTCTAATGTACAATCTAGCAATAAAATTCTTGGATTTTTAATATACCTTCTCATTTTTGGATGTGTTATATCTTTATTTATCATAACACCTTTAAGAACATAACTATCTGTTATTTCTCCTCCTGGAATTTTTTCTACTTTTGCAAATCGTTTTATATCCATTTCCTTTTTCCCCATTCCGTTATCCATACGAACACATAATACTGCTTCTAATGCTAGCTTACTTATAATATTGTTATAACGACTAACAAATTTTGTACTCAAACAAGAATCAATAGCTTTTAATAAATTGTTATTATCATTGACATCTACTTGTATGGCTATTTCATCCAAATGTTTAATACAACAACTTAATGCATTCATGTAACTATTTACAATTACTGTTGGGTGCATATTTTGCTTTAAGAATTTTTCAGCTACACTTAATAATTCTCCAGATAAAATAACGACTGAAGTTGTACCATCTCCTACTTCTTCATCTTGAGAGCGACTTAATTCAATTAACGATTTTGCTGCTGGGTGAGTTACATCAATTTCTCTTAAAATTGCATTTCCATCATTTGTTATTACGATACCTCCTAATGGATCCAACATCATTTTCAACATAGCCATAGGTCCAAGTGTTGTTTTGATAATATCACTAACGGCACGACTTGCCTGTATATTAGACAATTGAGTTTTTCTTCCATCTTCTCTTTTCGTATTTGGTTTAAAAACTAAAACGGTTCCTGGATTTTTCATCATCTTTACTGTTATTTTTGTTACTTTTAACAATCCAAATTTTATTGAAGTTAACAAATGAACAAATGAACAAATGAAGAAATGAACAAATGGACAAATGAACAAGTTTCTCTTCAGATCTTACTAAACAGAAAAATAAAATAAAATATTTTCTTTTTAATATGATTAGAATAACAAAATTCTCTTTTGTGTTCTCTTCTTTTTTTCTTTTGTTTTAATTTAATGTAATGCAATGTAATGAAGTTGTAAATGTTATTTTAATTATTATATTAATTATAATTTTAATTTTTATTTTAATTTTAATTATTGCTAACGAAACAGAACGTGAAAAATAAAATAAGACATAAATGACAATCCAATCAGTGAACGATATTCAATACAATAGAAATAATAAGAAAAAAAAAAATTAAACAATAAAAAGAAAAATAAGAAAAAAAAATAAGGAAAAAAAAAAATAAGAAAAAAGAATAAGAAGAAACAAATAAGAAGAAAAAAATTTAAGAGTCCACTTTTATGTCCATATTGAAGTTTACATAAAAAAATAAACCAGGTGAGAAAATGAGGAAATTAAAGAAAAAAAAGTTAGCTCCTGACGAAATTCCAAGTAGATTAAATGAGCAAAAATGTTAATTTAAAAAGAGAGTTATTTTTTTTTTTTTTTTTTTTTTTCTATTAACAAAAAAGACGAAATAAAATAGGGAAACAAAAAACAGAATGTAAAAAATAAAAAGATGAAGGAAAATAAAAATAAAAATAAAAGAAATATGTAAATCACAACCACATATATATTTTTTAATGATGTAATCTCTTTTCTATTGAAATTTTTTGAGAAACGTTTCTTACTTTTGATTGTACTGTTCTTTTTATGAAGATACCCGCTTTTTGTTTCAAATTGTAAAGATTTACTTCTTAAATGTATTTATTTTGTTCATTTTCCTAAAATTGTATTTATGTAT
>LSRZ01000424.1:0-15574 GCA_001625125.1 Haemoproteus tartakovskyi | reverse complement strand
AGGTACATGTTTGTATGTATTCCTTTTTTTTTTTTTTAGTATGTTCTGTTTATTTACCTTGTTTATTTTTGTTACTTTTCAAAATATATAGCTTTATTTAAAATTATAAGTAAAAGCACAAATTTCATTTGGCATTTTTCTTTTTGTTATTCGCTTTGTTATATTATAATTTTCCTTTTTATATTTATGATTCCTTTTGAATTGATTCTTTCATACATCGTATTGTGTCAAAAACCTCTTCTTGTGTAACATTTTCTATATGATTTATATTTTTATAAAACGTTTTTTTCCCTTTCTTTACCATTTTAGTAATTTCTTTTGATTTTATTGTTTCGGCCTTATTCTTAGCGTTTGCCTTTGTTGGCTTCTTTTTGATTAACGATTTCTTGTTTTTTTTTAAATCCGCGTCGACCTTTCTTTGAAAGCTCGTTACCGCATTTGGTTTCATTAAGTTGTTGTCTGTTCTATTCGATTTTTTTGTTTTGTAAATTGGTTTGTTATCTTTTCCCCTTACTTCATTTTTTTCATCTTCATCATTATCATCTTCATCATTATCATCTTTATCATTATCATTTTTTTCATTATCATCTTTATCATTATCATCTCCGTCATCTTCCTCCTCTTCTTCTTCGTCATCTTCTTCTTCGTCATCTTCTTCTTCTTCTTCGCCGTCTTCCTCCTCCTCTTCTTCTTCATCTTCTTCATCTTCTTCATCCTCATCCTTACCTTCATGATCATCATCTTCTTCTTCTTCTTCTTCTTCTTCTTCATCATCATCCTCATCCTCACTTTCATGCTCGTCATCTTCTTCTTCTGTCTGTTCACTGCTACTGTCACTTATTTGTTCACTGGAACTTTGCGTGCTCTGTATATCACCTGCACTTTCATTACTTCTACATTCCGCTTCGTCCTCATCTTCTTCTTCGCTCTCCTCTGTTTTCTCCTTTTTCTTATTGAGAAGCGATTTTTTATATTTCTGTTGGGTATAATTGGTACTTTCTTTTTGTTCACCCATTTTATTAATTTTTTTGACTTGTATTTCTTCCTCAACTGAATCTGTACCTTCTGTCTGTAATTCGTCCAATTTATTCCCCATTTTTCTCTTTTTATTCATTTCGTTTTGATATTCTCTCTTTGTTTGGTCCCCGAAGATATGTCTTTTTTTCAGATCCTCCTCCTTCCGCTTCTGATATATGGATGTAATCATGTCTGACGAAATGGCGTCTACATTTTTCATCAAATATATTTTAATTTTTTGAATAAAATGTATATTGTTAAGAATTTTGTTTTTGTAAAAGAAGGCAGAATCGGGTTCCTTCATATTTAATTTCTGTTGTAATCGATTCAGTGTACAATGTATTTTATGTAAATTGGAGTATTTTAAGTTTGTCGTTTTTATGTACCGATATAAAATTTGTAAAGTTATATAACATGGCATATGATTTTGAAAAATGCGTTCAAAGTTGGGATTTGCCATATCTTCGAACACATAAGAAATGAATGGTTTATAATGAGACATTAACTGTTCATTCATAATCTCTTTAGCATGGTTTTTCACATGTTTCAGAAAAAAGAGAAGCATCATAGCAATATTGGTATATAACTCGTTGTATATGCACGTGACATTATTTTTGGTGATTTCGCTAATTTTATGAAAAGTATGATATACGTGAGTATGACTATCTATGTGTTCGCTTGTTTTTTCATTTCTTTTTGTTCCTGCTGTTTTTTTTGGTTCCCTCTTCTGGGTTTGTTCGTTTTCCCGTTTGTACAGTTGCTTTGTTTCCGCTTCCTGTGTCTGCCAATTCCATTTCAACATAATCAGTTCATTCGCCAACAGAAAAAAGTGAGACGAGAATAGTAACAAGTTTCCGAAAATGGGGAAAGATTTTTTCGTCAGTTCTTCTGAGTACTTAACTAGGGAATCACTTAAAAAAAAACCAAGAAAGAAATCTTTTTCATTATTAAAAAGAAAGAAATTTTTGATAAAACTAGTGAAGGAATTCGCACAAACACTTAAATTTTCGGAAGTTAGTTTAACAATAACAGTTCTAAAAAAGTCGAATACATGCTTCGTCACATAAGCAAATAAATTATTCTTCACACAACCGTTAATAGTATTGGTACTGTTACTACTACCACCGTTTCTTTGCTCTGCATCTGTGAATACATTTGTGGAATAACTTTTGTTAAAAATAGATTCATTCCATGTAGTTCGTCTATCTAAGTGGACCCAATCCTGGTTCTGTCCCATACCCTTTTGATTCTTCATTTGTTTTAGATTATCTAATATGTCATTAATTTCTATTGTTTTGTTCGTGTGATGCTGTAAATATATATGATTATCTCCAGTTAAAGTTAAGTCGAGTTGCTTTTCATTCGTTAAATGTTCTTTTGCTATTTCCCCCATTCGATCCAGAAGTTTATTTATGTTTGTGATCCAATATTTTATATTTAGATCGGTGTTTTCATAATTGGTATTTTTTGTAAAAATAATATTGTAATCATTATTTCCCACATTGTTTTGGATCATTTGAGCATATATATCTAATGCATTTATGAAGGAAAAAAGATTTTCCTTTTTCGAATACTTTAAAAACATTTCTAAATTGGTATTCGCATAGGTGTACACTTCCTGGTATGTTTCGGCATTAAGTTCTATACTGGTTCTTTTTTTTAAATATAAGATTAGGATTTGTCCGATAATTTGTACTGGAGAATCAATTTTATTCATCATTAAAAATAAGAATTTAAAGAACCCCTTTTCTAAGTCTTTTACAGAATGCATATTAATGTGAATAAAGAAAAAGAAGATCCGATAAATAAATGCAGTAATATGCGTATCATATAAAACTGATAGATTTATATTTAAAAGAAAGGAACTGATGTTCTTCATATATTTTAAATATATTTTAACGAACTTTTCTCCATTATTGAATAAAGAAAAGAGAAATCTACTTATTGAATAAAAACAACATATTTGGTAATTTATAAATTTGTCTTTCTCTTTTTCATTTATTCTTAAATCTAAGACATTTTTTATAAGTGTGTCTATTGCGTCAAAATAATTGCAACTGTTCTGATACCCTTTCTCTTTCCTTTTCCCTTGTCCTTGCTCATGTACATTTTTGTTTTTTTTTTTGTCTTTCTTTTTCACTTCTTTTGAATCATAAAACGTATTATTATTCATATGATTTTTATTATCATGAGTAGTAGGAATAATAACATCTTGGTTATCACCATTGACACCAGTCGTTTCATTCTTTTGATTATTCCATTGTGTCTTCGTTTTTGTCTTCATCTTCATCTCCATTTCCATTTCCATTTCCATCTCTTCTTTTGTTTCTTTAGGGTGTTCCCTCTTTTCTCCACTTTGAAAACTGTCTAATTCATTTTGGAAATACTCGGAATTTTTCAAAGCGGTTGGTACTGAGTTCATAAATATTAGTTCAGTATCCAATATAAATGTAACCAATATTAAAAAGAAATATATTTTCCTCTCATCCGTTTTATCATTTGGATTTTTCTGAACAAGTTTCATTATTTTTTCCAAAAGTTTCTTATCCAAATTTTTTAAAAAAGAATCATATTTGTTTTCTGCATCTTCCAAATTTCTCTTCACTTCCTGTAAACATTGACACCACTGAGTTAGTTCTATTTTCTTATCATTCTCCCATTTAACGAATACTTTTTCAATTACGAAATTCAGCATTGTTCTGTTGTGTTTTCAGCTAAGTATATAATAACGCTCATAAAAAAAGTACCGAATTGAGTAATAACCACTGACTGTATGTCGTGCGTCTTAATTTCCTAAAACGCAATGACCTGTTAGAAGCGATTCAATATTCCGTTTGTGGAAGATGCAAATTATGGCAACCAATGAATACCATTCCTTATGGTACTATCTGTTATGTTGGGAGACCAAAATGATTTATGTTACATTATAAGCAAAACTCATTTTCTTCAAATGAAAAAATGACAAGAAATTGGTACAAGAAGATAAAAAAAATACTAGTTTTTTTTGTCCATCGTCAAAATAATACTTCCATTTTCAAATGCGTAAATGAATTGTTTCTCCTATTCACCCCTTTTAAAATAAAAAAAGTTTTTGAAAATTAGTACAACATGTTACGAACTTCATGGAAAAATAGAATCGGTAGCATGCACTGATTCCATCGTTTCATTTTTTTCCCTCCCCATTTGGTAGCAGTGGGAAACATATAAAATGATTTTACGGTACGAAAAATGCACTTGGAAGAAATATGTACTCGAAATATATGGTATGTGCTTAAAATAAAGAAGAATTGCTCAGAACATATAGACATGTTATAAGTCTACAATGATTGCTTTTTTTTCTTTTGTTTTTTCTGCTACCGTTTTTTTGAAAAATGAGGCACACATAATTGAACAGTTTTGGTTGCCGTCTTTTTTTATGAATGTATATATTGTGGAGAAACGGAAAGTGGACAGGCACACAAGGTAAACAATCCCAAAACAAACGTTAGACTTTTAAAAAACTGCAAGAACAGTTCGCACTACATAAGTTACCAGACAACATGCGGTCAATCTAAATAAAGGACAACTTCTTGTGTCTAGCAATAGATTTAATCTATATATTTCGAAAGAATTTATCTTCGAGATTTAAAAAAAAAAAAAAAAAAAAAAAGAAGGAAAAGCCACAGAAAATTTTTATGATTGTTTAAATAAAAAAAAAAAAAAAATAAAAAAATAAAAAAAATAAAAAAAAATGTACCGGTATTTTGTTTTAATTTATATGAATTTTTTTCAAACTAAGATGTAATATGAATTTCTTCAAATACATTTCCGAACAATAATATGAATACAGAATTCGTTTGTACATCATATATACAGCGTTCCATTTTTATATGTATCTGTACAGGCTGCATTTTGTTGAAAGATGAGAACATTTGAAAACGAATCTAGAATTATCCCTTAATTTCCAAAGAAGAAGAAATAATTTTTTTTTCTAAAGATTGTCAATTTTTTTTTTTTTTTTTTTTTGAATCATTTTTCTATAATTGAGTGCTTTCCAAAGTGTTGCCGAATTTATGTCAACCATTTCCGTATATATTTATTTGTTATTATTCAATTTATATTTGTCAATTTTTTGTCTAATAACATTTTAGATCCCATTTGAATTTATTCTTTTGTATGTTTTTGAAAATAAAAATACATATACAGTGTGTATATATAGAGCTTTTACGATTTCTATTATTGTGGATATATTTTTTCCGCCGTTAATCTGTCTGAATTACATTTTTTCCTCTTTTCTGTATTTGTTTCATACTCTTCCATGTTTTTCATTTTCTCCTATGTATGTGCTTAGGAATATTTATCTTACTGTCTAATAGAAGTAGTTGTAAGGTGTAATATCACGCACTCCCCATATACCGTTTTTTTTTTTGTGTTTTTGTTCTCCCTTTGTACAATTTTTTTGTAAATAAAAGAGAAATTAATCGTTTTTTCATAATTTGTTTCGTCTTCTGAATGAGCAGTTTCCGATAGTGCAAAAATGAAAAAAGATGAACTACCGAAAACCCGAGCAGCACCTTCCAACAACATCCGTAGATAGTTATATAAATATATATATACATTATTTCCCTATTTAGGTGTTTCATTGTGAATATTTGTAAGAAGATTGAATAAACCCATTTCCGATGCATCGCAAAAAATGTCTGCAAAATATGATGCCACGAATACACTTATGAACGATGTGAGTCAAAGTATGATAGGAAGAGATCGAGTCGATGGAAACTGCAGAACAAATAATAACATAAATTTAAGAAATGAATTCCTTTTCAACAGTAGTAGAGAGACGAATGTAGCGACCTATAACTATTTGTATAAAGGGAATGAACATTTCGGTATAGAGAGAGAAAATGGAAGCAACGATAGGACTTTTTCAAAGGTTCCAATTTTGGAAGAACCGAATACGTATAAAAAATATAATGCAGATGGTATTATGAGTTCAGAAGAGAGTAGGGAGGCGGATTTAAAAAAGAAAAAAATTAGTGACATAATAAATAAATATAGAAATCAACTGAAAATGATGCAAAGTCAATTTCTTGGATCCTCCGAAAGTAAAAAAATAAATGAGAAAGAAAATGAGCAGAACTATGAAAAAACGAATATGCATAATCAGGATGGATCGAATGAAAGGGTTAATGGTAAAGAGATTGGATTATTTGAAAGGAACGAGTCCGATGACTTTTTTAGAGAAAAAGATTTGGCAGAAAAGTCTGTCCTTAGTAATAGTAAAGTAGAGGAAGAACATAGCCCACGAGTTACTAAAATGGGGGAAATCCCGTTTGATGTAAAACCAATGGAGATGGAAGTAGGTAATGAGAAATTTAGAAAAGAGTTCGAATTAAGCCCAAATAAAATATCTATGAATTCAAGTACACTAGGAATGGAAAAGAATTTGTCTATTAGCCTGGACGCACATTTGAAAGATGATGTATTGCACCAATTTAAAGACAAGGGCGCATTTGATCCGAATGTGGAAAACCAAGAAGAATATGAGAACTTATCGTTATATCAGAAGAAAAGAATGCATATAGACAGGGAAAGAGAAAAGCAAATCGATTTCAAAAAAAAGAAAATTTTAAATTCGCAAACTAGAAGAAGCACCGAAATTTTGGTAGAAGAAGAGGGAGAAAATTTGGAGAAGAAGAAGAGCAGTGAGATAAAAAAATGGGCACATGAAAATAATAAGGATGATCCTTTGTCATTCCGACATTATATTTACGACAGTATAGCATTTGACGAATTTAAAATAAAGGATAAATTTAAAGAGATAGAACAAATTGAACAGCTAATACGAGCCAAGAATTTGTTATCTCCCGTGAAAAATAGAATAGAAGAAAAGAAACAGTGTAATCTAAAGAATAGTTCGTCGAATACAAAAGAAATTACAGAGAAGGAAGAAAATATGGTTGCGAACGACTTTGAAGAAACAAAAGAAAGTAATGAAAATAAAGAAAATGACATAACGAAAAGAAATGATGTACATTCTCAAAATGTACATCACGGAAATAGTCATGATGAAACATTTTTGGTAGAAACATCCAAAGAAAAGCAGAAGGGGGCTTCAAAAGATCTATATGATAATCGTACATCCGTAGAGTTAATACATGAACGAGATGACAATGGTAAATTCAAAGATAATGATGTACATGATATAACATTTCATAATGAGGAAATAAAAGCGGGTGTCGAAACAACGTTAAACAAAGCATTCAATGAGATGAAATCTGTTGCAAGAAAGGATAAGATTTTAATGCATGAAGAGTTACATTACCCTAGTGATTGTAACAACATGATTATTAATAGTATTCATAAAACTACGAATTATGGTACGGCTACTACTAAGATTTCTGTAGCAGCTACTGACAAGAATAGTAATGGTAAAGACACCGAGGGAAATGCTAATTATAAATATTCCTTAAGCCCCATTAAACCCAATTTTCCTATTCAAGAAGTTGCAAATCGGATAGACAAAAGACAGGTGACAGCGAAGAATAAAGGAAATGCACGTGAAAGTAGAAATAAGGCAGTGGGTAAACTTACTAGTAGAAACAGTAGCAGCGATGTAAAAAAGAGTTTGGTTCGTGATGATTGGAGAAAAGAGAAGGATTTGAAGTATGTCAAAATGAAGCACCCCCAGCACATAAAGAAAAACAGTTTACCATGCGAAGAAGGCAAAAAGAAAAAGGAAAGAAGCAGTTACTGCGCTGAAGAAATATTGGCGAATTGTCATAAAAGTAGAGAAATCACTGTAAGGGGAGATAATTACCGAAATTACTTAACTAGGAAAGAATCGTATATTTCTTCCGAAACAAACAAATTAGAAAGGGTGGAAAATGGAAAGAATATACCGGATTCGAAAGAGAACATGTTGGAAAAGACAAAAGAGAATAGTTGGAACAATGTGAACCAGAAGTGTTCTAATAAAGAGAAAGAAAACGATATTATTACTAAAGAAAATATGCTGATGTGCAGTGGAGAAGATAATACTACGATTATTGGTATAAGAGAAAAAAAAGAAGAAAGAACCGTTTGTGAAAGAGAAGAAAAGGAACCCCAATTTTTATTTTCAAATAATTTCACACAAGATCGCAAGTTGGAGCGTACGGTAAAAACTGCTTATACGGAGGAATTTATAAACGATTCTTTTGCAAAAGGTAAGAAAATTGATGAGTTTCATAAATGGAATGTTGTAGGCAAAGGAGATGTATCTAGTGATGTTAAAAAATATAAAAGTGACGAACGAAATTTGACACAATCCAATATGATGATACATGGATATGAACAAGAAACAAAATGTAAGAACAACAACGATGATAGGAAATATGAATTACGGAAAACAAAGGTTCCAATTCGAAATGTTACAGATTCAACAACAAAAAGAGGCACTATCAATGAATTTGAAACCAGTCGTGGAGATTTCGGAAGAAATGAAGATAGAGGCCAGAAATCGCAAATAGTGATGAATAACCCTCCCATTACAGTTTTGAATAAGAGTACAGACGGATCGACGTTCCAAAAGACGCAGAAAAAAATGGAACATGCATTGATCAAAACCTATAATGGAATATCAGTGAACAACCCGCACACTTTAAAAGGTACGACCATTGGTGAAATGTCCATCAGGGAAAAGTATGAAGCAGATTACAAATTATTAGAAAAACTGAAAACTGATATAGAAGAGAAAAGTCAACAGAACCAGTTGTTTTTTTCGGTGAATTATTCGCAAGGTAGAAATAAGAATTTGCGTTATAGGAAATTTCCCGATGGTTTACATGTAACCTACAACGACTACAGCAGGGTGCGTAAAAAGAGGCGTAGCAGTATAATTACGGATAAAGTATTTGAGGACGATGTTACTGAAAAGGAAGAAATGGGAAGTGTGCAAAACGTAACAGAGGGATATATGAAAGATAAAAAACATTCCATTGAGAGAATACAAAGGGAGTTGGAAATTATAAAAAGACATAAAGATGGAAAGGAAATTGAAGCTATCGATGAGCATTTACTTAGGGACGAGATTGAGCAAAAGAGAAAATTATATGAAGAAAACATTCGTAAAAATTTTCAAGAGAAGATAAGATTGCGAAGACAATGGCTTGAACAACAAAAAGAAGAGATTGAAAGACAAGGGTGTAATAAATCGGATGTACTGGAGGCTGGAAATAGATCTGAAAACGAACAGAGCATACGCAAGAAAGGAATGGGGAAACGAGTGAATTATGAAAATGGAAAAAAAAAAGGAGAAACGAAGATAAAAAATATATTTGATGAATATTCTAGTGACGGAAGTTATTATCGACATTTATACAAAAATTTATATGATGATGAATGTAATAAGAAATGGAAGAATTATTTTTATGATGTTAGTGATAATATATATTTGCAGGATTGTTCTGATAATTTTTTTTCTAATTTAAAAAAAACACCATCGGAAGATGTATCATGTACTAATAGCATTGATTTGGATTTGATTTCTTTAAGTAATATAAAGTTTGACGAATTTGATTATAACTATTTAAACACAGCCAGAAAGAAACTTTCTCGTGGTTCCACAGAAAAGAAAGTGCTCAGTTCCAGCAACTCCCAAAGTGTATCGCCAGTACAAAGGGAATTAAATCGGAACTGTACTTTGAAAAAACCACGGATAGAATTTAGCGACATTAGTGAGAAGGAAAGTTCTAAACTTGATACCATGATGCATGTTGTGAGTGGTGTAAACAGGGATGTGTTGAATGTACCGGTAGGAGAAACGGAGGGAAACGGTATTTTGTGCAAATTGGTGAAAAGAAAAACGATGGGAGATGAAAAGAATAACAACAGGAACGATATAACAGAGTGTGATGATGCTCCAACTGATTTAGCCTTGAAAAACAAAGAGGGAAATAAAATGATTGTAAAGGAAGGAACACTGTCTAAGGAAACGGAATATAAGTGTGACGATATACAAGAAGAAATGGATCATATAGGAAATAAACATGTTTTGAAAAGGGGACTGAATAAGTTGTCTAATAATAATGTGAATAATCGTACAAATGAAATGAATACAAAAGAAATGAATAGAACAAAATTGAATACAACAGAATTGAATGCAACAGAATTGAATACAACAGAATTAAATACAACCGAATTGAATGCAACAGAATTAAATACAACAAAATTGAATACAACAGAATTAAATACAACAGAATTAAATACAACAGAATTGAATACAACAGAATTAAATACAACAGAATTGAATACAACAGAAAATCCAAAAATATCCATCAAAGAAAAAGGTGCAGTAGCAGAAAAAAAAGTTCCCATTGTCAATAATTCTTTGAGATCGACAAAAACATTACTCAAGAAACGCGTGCTGGTAGAAAAATCCCCTAATGATATTACACGTTATAAAATTGATAATTTAGAAAAAAAACAACCAAAGATTCATTTCGAAAAAATACAAAAAAAAGAGGCATCACTGAAAGCAGATCCTGTTAAAAAAAATAACAAATTAAATAATAGAAATGGTGATGTCGGTAAGAATGCACTTGGACGTGATTTAAAAAAACAGCTTCCGACTGAAATACGCAATGGAAAGAATAAAGAAAAAGAGACATTTCATACTGTTATAAAAGAGAAGAAACAAGAAGCAACTATAGTAATAGACGAAAAGAATGTAATGAATACACAGGAAAAAGAACCGGTAGGAGAAATGTTCAACGTTCTTAAAGAGTCCTCATCGACTTCATCGAACAAAACAATGCCTAAAATTAACATACTGCAAAATGAACAAAATTATGTTCCATTAGATTTGGCTCTCAACTTTGTTATGGATGATCAGAAGTTTAGAAAAAAAAAAAAGGAAAAAGAAAAGGAAAAAGAAAAAGGAAAGGAAAAACAGAAAGAGAAAGATAAAGAACCTCAGAGACCAAACAAGAAAAAGTAAGAAGTAAAAAAACAAAGATTGTCTTGTAACTTATAATTCTTAATTGTTTTTCTTATTTCTTTATTTACTTATTATAATTCTTAATTGTTTTGCTTATTTCTTTATTTAATTATTATAATTCTCAACTGTTCTGCTTATTTCTTTATTTACTTATTATAATTTTCAATCGTTTTGTTTTTTTTGCAGAACATTTACACAATGGATTCTGGATGAACGGAAAAAACGATTAAAAAATAATTTACCAATAGACATATAGAAAAGAGAAATCTTTTTATAATTGACAAGACCGTTTTCAATTTTTGGTGTTGTCATTTTTTCTTTTTTTTTTTTGTCAATATTATAATATACATTTGTGAAAATGCTATGTCAAAATCTTTTGAATTTTGAGAATTTTTTTATATTATTTTTTTAATATTATCTTTGGTCTATAATATGCTAATCGACACCACCAATATCTTATTATTTTTGTAAATTATTTTGATCATTTCTTTTGTCATTTTCTTCTGTCAATTTTTTACATCTCGCATTTCTTCATTTTCTGTGAAAACATTTTTTCTTTTGTTACCCATTCTGTCATTATGTTTTTTTTTTTTGGCGTTACTAACTTTTTAATTTTTTTTCTTTTCCAATTGTTTCCAATTGTTTTGAAACATAAACATTATACATACAAATTATTGCAACATTGTCATACTAATGAGAAACATATTTGTAGAGTTGAAATATATTTTTTATTAGGTGTTATATTTCATGAGTTATTATAGAGAGGTAGTTTTTTACAGAAAACTGTTTTGTCTAAATCAGAAAAAGAAAAGTAAGAAAAAAAACGTAAAAAAAAAAAAAAAAATAAAAAAAAAATAAAAAAATTCACATCTAGAAGTGCAATACTTAAAAGGCGCACATCCTTAATTTTTTTATAATAATTGGCAGAAAGAAGCCTATAAAAAATTAAAAAAAAAAAAAAAAAAAAAAGACTCTCAAAGAGCAATGGTGTATAATCTATTATTTTTACTTCAAAAAAATGTAGAGATATAAAACTGTATATATAACATGCTATGGTTAGATTTCAAAATTGAATTCATATCAACACAACATATGAATGTGTTGAGTATTTTATAAATTATAAAGAAGCTTTAAAAAATTTTGTGAGGTTCATGATTAGTGAAAAGAAAAAATTATATTATATACATACGCTTTTATTTCTCAGATTCATTTTATAATGAGCGTGGGAATTTAAAAAAAGTACATTTCATAAAAGCAGAGATCCATTAAAAATAAGAGCATAAATTATAAAATATAGAAAAAATAAGAAACAAAAATGATTTCTGTAGTTTTGACAAATGAAGCGGTGGAGGATAAAATCTCAGATTTAGGTTTATCCGTTTTTATAGGTATTTTTTGTTTTTTTGTTTTTGATGTATGAGATATTATTATTATTATTTGAGATATTATTATTTGATATATTATTGTTTGATATACTATTATTTGATATTTTGTTGTAATATTTCTTTTTTGTTCTTTTACATATTATTATTACTGTTATCACGAAAGTTACACCATTCTCATTTCAATTAGGAAACATGAAGAGAGTTAAAAAGTTATTAAAAAAGAATGATATTAATTCAAAATTCATGGTAACAGTAGTTCTAGAAACAAAACAAAAAAATAATAATAATAATAATAATAAAATATAAATATATAAAGAAGGAAGGAAAGAAAATAATTTCTATAAAATAATTTCTGAATTTGTACTATTTGGAAAAACTTTCTATAAATAATAGTAATATTTTTGAAAGACTTATTTTTTATTTCATTATTTTTCACTTTCTATTTCTTTTAATAGAACAACAACGGTTTGCTTCACATAAGCGCTAATAACGAAGACGCCAATATGTTTTACTTCCTCATATCTAATGGATGTGACTACCAACACGTAAATGTAAGGAAGATAATAATTTCAAGACAGAAGATCAAAAAAGAAAAAAAAAAGATAGGCAGAAAAACAGATAGAAAACTATAAATAAAATATTAACATAACAAAGATACTTTTATTCTATTCCAACAATTTTAAACCCATATGGTTTTTTTTTTTTTTTTTCTTTTTTTAATAATTCACTTTTTCAACCGAAGGATTATGGAGATACTTGTTTACATATAATTGCTATGAACAATAATGTATATTGTTTAGAGGTTTTGTGTAATTATAATATAGAAAAGATAATAAACAAAAAAAATAAGGTAACCATATATCTCTGTGTGTAATATTTAAATGTGTATGTATATATATTTGGTATACAAAAGAAAAAGAACTATATATGTAATATATGTAATTTTTTTTTTATTTCTTTTCTTTTCTTCAATGTGATAATATTAGGAAGGTGATACGGCTCTACACTTAGCTATAAAAAATGGATTTTATAATATGTGTGCCATGTTATTGGAAAATGGAGCAGATACCCTTATAAAAGATGATGTAAGTTTTTTGTTGTTTCTTTTCGTGTTTTTCATCTATCCCATTTTATTTTATGTCTTTTAAAAAAAAGAAAGTATCTATATTATTTATTGGCTACTCACAGTTGTTACTTTTGTAGTTGTTTGTATTACTTGATTTGATATACTCTTAGCTTTTACTTAAATACATAATAACCTTTTCCTTATATCCGTTTCCATTTATAGTTTGGAATGAATTGTTATGAGTTAGCAGACATTCTAAAAAAAAAAAGAAAAATTTTATGACTCAAGTTCCAATGTGTTTTCTAATATATTGAATTTGATAACTCATAGTAAACAAAAATAAATTAGATTTTCGGAAAATATATATTATTTTTGTTTGATTGATGGAAAAGAAATTGTTAATAAACTAATGATAACCTTCTTTTTTGGGGAGGATCCAGCTTATTGCTTATAATTAATAAAATTTCCTTTTTCCGATATACATACATATATATGTGCAAAAAAATATAATGTTTTTTCTCTTTTGATTTTTTTATAAAATTATGACTGATATTTTAAATGAGTATCTATTGGTTTTTTTTTTTTTTTTTTTTTATTATGCATATGTATGTTGGGTTTTTTTTTTTTTAATTTTTTTTTTATACTACTTTATGTTACAGTTCCATTGATTAGATTCTTCATTTTTTGATAACTTATAACTTGATAAATTTTTTATCAGTTCTATGGTTTTTGATTTAATATTTCTTAGTAGATTAATTACAAAATGGGTCGGCGATAATAAGAAGAGTTGTTCTCATTATGTTTTTCATTTTTGCGTATTTTCACATTTATTTAAATGATTATATACAAACATGAATATATATACATATATTAGAATCTAATATAATAATGATAAAAAAACATTTTTTTTTTGGGGTGTCACTTATACATTTTTTATTTTTCTATATTTTAAAAACAGTGTCAACTGTTTTTATTTTTCTAAAATGAAAATGATTTCTACTTTTGTGTTAAAAGAAATGAGTGATGTATCAAAAATTTCAGAAGGATATGACCGGTATGTACAAGTAAGGTGAAATATAATAAAAAAAAAGAGAAAAGAAAAAAATAATATTTTAAAGTTGTCTATAGAAAAGAAAACAAAATCAAATAAAATCAAATAAAATCAAATAAAATCAAATCAAATCAAATCAAATCAAATCAAATAAAACAAAATAAAACAAAACAAAAAGAATTGTTATTATCTTTAATTACACAATTAATGTTTTGAACAGGAAAAAAAAATGAAGCAATTGAAACATAAAGTGGAAAATAAACCTGTTAAACAATTAAGAATAACATCCAGGTAAGTATATTGTATAGTATATTATGTAGAATGGAAGAAAAAAAAGAAAAGATAAAAATCAAGTTGAAATATTTTTACATTTTATATTATGTTTTATTGTTTTACAATCATTTTTTTTTTTTATCTCATTTCTGAAATTCGATTTTGTTCTATTTTGTTCTATTTTGTTCTATTTTGTTCTATTTTGTTCTGTTATGTTCTGTTCTTCTTTTATCTTATTTTTTTTTTACTTTTTTTCTTTTCATTATTTCAGAATAGCAGCAAATGATTTGTTAATTAAAATAAATGCTGCAAAGCAATTTTTATTAAGAAGACATCGAGTATGAATTAAACATTTTATATATCTGTTTCTTTATTTGTTTTTTTATATATCTCTTTAAATGTTCTTTTATTATGAATCGTTACCATATGATCTGTATTTTTACTAAATATATACATTTAATAATTTGTTTTATTTTATTTTATTTTATTTTTTTTGTCGTTGTCTTTTTCTTTTCTTATCTTTTTTTTTTAGGTGAGATTTGTTTTAACATTAAAAGGAAGAGAATATACAAATACAGAAAATACAAAAAAACTATTTTCCAAAATATCAGAAGAATTAAAAACTTTGGGACAACCAGAAACAATAAGACAACAAGGAAACACAGTTTCACAATTATTTAACTTAAAGGCAAAAAGAAAAACAGAAAAACAAATAGAAAAAATAGAAAAAATAGAAAAAATAGAAAAAATATAGAAATATAGAAATAAGAAAATAGAAAAATAAAAAAATAAAACAATAAAAATACAGAAACAATAATAATAAT
>LSRZ01000422.1:1724-12785 GCA_001625125.1 Haemoproteus tartakovskyi | reverse complement strand
AAAAAAAAAAAAAAAATAAAAAAAAAAAGGTGTACACGAATAGAGAGAAGAGAAAAATGAAAAAACAAAATATAGGAGATAAAACGGGAAATATACTGTTCCACAGATTACATGGGTGTATTAGATTCTTGAAAGATTCAAACAGAAATTGACAGGTTTTGCAACACCTAATAATTTTATTAAAAAGAAACATCTCATATTGTATGTAAAGAAAGATTCTTATATTAAAAAATACCTAAATATCATGATGTAGGTTATACTTCATTGTTTCAAAGAATTCATTTTTACGAACATTTGTTTTAATACTTCTCTTTAAAAATGAAAAGTATTTTTTTTAAGCCTTGCTTAAAGTTAATGAATTTCAAGTTGTCTCCTTTTCTGCAATAATTTTGTACGTGTCTAATTCACATGGTTTCCCTTTTTTTTTCTTTTTTCTGTTTAACTCTCTTCACCTGTTATTGTTCCTTATAATGAAAAAGTGGTTTAAAAAGAGTATTGGAATATTTCTACTTGTTGCAATATCGGTAAAACATGGATATGCGTTCTATTGTTTTTCAAGGTATGGGTTAACACATATGCGACCAATAAATACAGATATGAAAACAGGAAATGCAAAAGCCAAAAGAGGTACCGGTTTCATGTTTGAAGTAACATCTAAACCTGTAATGATGGCTACGATATTTAGAAACAACAACTTTTCAATCTCGTCTGCTGAACAATGGCACTGTTTTCGATATAGAAGAAAAAACAAATTACATGTATTCGAAAGAAGTGTAGATAAGGTAACGGGTCACTTTATGCAAGATAAAGATCTGATTCTGGAAGTTGATAAAAAAAAAAAATTATAGAAGAATTGGAACAGTTAAAAACTCTCGATTATGAAAACGTAAAAAAATATTTAGACACATTAAGTGAAAACGATATATATGAAGAAGTCATAAATCACAAAATTCATTTATATAAAAAATATAATGAAACAGAAAAAAGACAAAATCTAGTAAAACTACAACATTTCTTAAATCCATATATAATAAATACAAGAAAAAAAAAAGCAAAAGAAAAAGTCGAGTATTTACTTTCGCGAATAATAATGGGGGATCCTAAAACGGATAGCATAATAACGGAAATGATTAAAAAGAAATATATTGACCGATATGTGTTGACATTTATTGAGGATAAAATTGTTGAAGCCCACACAAAACATGGAAAAAGTGCACAATTGAATAATGAAATGAGTTTGTCAGAAAAAGTGTTAAGGACTTTAAAAGATCGAATTATAGCACAACAAAAATTAAACGAAAAGGGAACATTCGATTTTACGAGAATTCTCTTTTTATCAACTACATTATCTGACGAAGAAGACAGAGAACCTTTAATAAAATCATTTATAAAATCTATTGAACAGTTGGAGGAATTTGAATTATACCTTTTAGATGCACTCGAATATGCAGAAGAAAACCCCAAAATGAAAAAATATGTGGTTCACCTCGAATTGTTATTGAATACATGTAAAAAAATGAACCCAATAACTCAGCAATTTCTAAATAAACAAACTGAAAACATAAGGTTTCGTCCGGATGATGTAGACACTTCCCAGTTGAAAGATTTATAAAAACAAAAAAAAAATATAGAAACAGTTGTAGAACAAATAGTAATAAATATTAATGATTTGTTTGGAAAAGAAAAGTGTTTATTATTTAAAGGAGCAACTAAAAAAAAAAAAAAGACACGCACAATGGATGTTGTGCCATGAAAGAACCTATGGTATGCTGTAACCAATATTTTTTTTTTTTTGCAAAGTGATTGTTTTATAAAGCATAGTAAAACAAACCTGTTTGATGTTACTATTTAAAATATTTTGTTGTATACACAAAACAATTCTGACAATTTCTCCTATTTTATGTAAATGCAAGATGTCTTTAAATATAGATTAAACAACTGCATAGATAAAAATGTACCATTTTTTTTGTTTTTTTTTAAATAGCAATTCTAAGAAATGTACATATATAGTGGTGATGTTTATAACTTGCTTTCTTGAAAAAATGGACAAATGTGTCATTTCTGTGTGACAGATATTTCAGTACATGTCCTATTTTACTGATTCTTTTTTATTTTTATTTTTATTTGTTTAGTTTTGGTTTTACCGAAAACAATGATGATTTACTTTTTGTGACTTATGATTATGAAACAGTAATAATAACCAATTTTGTTAAAACAAGTTCCTTTATTTTTTACAGAGATGCACGTGTAATGGCTTTCTTTCCTCTTTTTTTTTTTAAATGCATTTTTTGATACGTATAAAATTTCTTTTTTATATTTCTAAATGTTCTTTTTTTGTCTCCTTTTCTTTTCTCCTTTTTTTGTCTCCTTTTTCATTCGTTTATATTATATCAATCCAATCTTTTTGTTGTAAATCGGTATCATGTCGTTTCACATCGGTACCGAATGTGTTTTCAAAAAAGGAGGCAGTTTGATGCTCCACAATGAATTCAATGGACACTTCAAAAAATTCTGTTAAGTGATTTCATGTTTTGCGAATAAATGGATGGATGAATAAATTGTAAGGAGCACAAACACCAATATGATGGGAAGTTATTAATTTAAAGGGAACTAGCAAATTAAAGGAATTCATTACATCGGAGAGAATCAATAAATTATAGGAAGTCATCAGTACGTCCAAAAGAATCATTAAAAGAAATAAAATATTAAACCAAAACCAGCCAATCAACAACTTACTAAGTTTTAATCACTTCAGAATTATGCATTTTCTATTTTATTTTGAGAGAGAAAAAAACAGCTAGCTAAAATGGTAAAAAAAAAAAATTGTTTTGTAATTTATTATTCAGATGTATAAAAAAAAAAAAAAAAAAAGTGTAAAAATGCATGTAATAGAGTTAATGCAATAAAATAAATTCAATTAATAAAATGAAGCCCAACTTAGATAAATTCCAATAACATCAAAAGAGTTTTTATTTTTTACGCCATGAAAAACTCATATAAGAAAAACATTTTGTTCTCATTTTTTTTACATATACATATATATATACATAGTAATTACATACTTTAATTATATTTTCGTTAGTGTATACATGTATAATAATATTCCGCAAAAAAAAGGAAAAAAAAGGAACAGAAAATTTATTAGTACATTATTATTTACTTCATTATTGTACCTTTGTTTTTTACTTCAAAATAACAAGGTGTTTACTGTGTTGAGCATTAAAGTAACTAGGAGAAAAAAAGAAACAAAATTAGGAAAACATAAAAAAAAAAACTATTGGGTGCAAGCATTATTTGCTTATCAGAAAAGTATATAAAATAATGACAAATATACATACATATTACATATACTTCGATAGAGCTTATTAATCACATTTAGTAGCGTATTATTATTATTATTATTATTATTATTATTATTATTGTGGAACTGATTTTGTTGAATGTAAACACTATTACACTATATTATTTTGTTTGTCTTCATCACTTTATCTTTTTGTTTATTTGTTACCCTTTTTTTTGTGTATATATAATTAGAAGATTTGATGTAGACGCTTGTCAGTGAACCCAACTTTTTTTATTACTTTTTTTTTTTAATGAGAAAGTGAATTATTGAAATAAATGTGTAATTATTATTTTTTATATATAATATAAATATTTTGTAAACTGTTTCACCATTCTCCTGCAGGTTATACTAGTTTATTATGTAACAGTTTAAATTATTATTGTATTATAGTGAAGAAAATTCTTATGGAAACTGTATAATGTAATTATTTTTATGAAAACGAAATCAAAAACCACAAATAAATATTACTTGTATCAATTTGTGGTATCGAATCAGTACACAAAATTAATATCATTGGATTGCGATACCCTTTAACTTTTTCTTTTATTTTGTTTTATTTTGTTTTACTTTGTTTTATTTTGTTTTATTTTGTTTTATTTTGTTTTACTTTGTTTTTTTTGTTTTTTTTTATTGTTTTTTTGTTTTCTTCTTTTGATGCTTTCCAATTAATGCTGCACGTATACAGTTATATTCAGTGAATTTGTGAAAGCTTACATATTTTTTTAGTAATGAATGTTAAATGTTATAATGAAAATATATGTATTTGAAAAAGTGATAAATAACTAAAAACATTCACAGGGGACTCCAATTTTGTATAACCACATACACGCCAAACAAGAACATATTCGCTTCTGATATTTTGTAGAATTTATAAGCATATTATGTATTATATGTACAAATTGAATTTCTAAATAATTTGTCTGGCATAAAAGGAAAAGAGACAATGGGGGCTTTTCGATCAGAAGTAAGTAGAAAACGACCTGTGCACATTATTACACATACACATATATATGTATCATAGAATTAAGTGGATAGATATGGTTTTTTTGCATAAACGATTCATTTCCGTATAGTTCATATGTATGTTCCATTATCGTTTCTTTTTTCTCATTCCTTTGATTTTCTTCATCTTTGTTTATGTTTCATTATGTTTCATCATGTTTCATTATGTTCCATCATATTTCATTATGTTCCATCATGTTTCATCATATTTCATTATGTTCCATCATATTTCATTATGTTCCATCATATTTCATTATGTTCCATCATGTTTCATCATATTTCATTATGTTCCATCACATTTCATTATGTTCCATCATATTTCATTATGTTCCATCATATTTCATTATGTTCTATCATATTTCATTATGTTCCATAACATGTGTTCACATCTTTTCATATTTTTTTTCCCTTCTTTTTTCATATTAGGAAATGAAACATGGCACCCTTGTGTTGCCATCAGACAGAGCGAGGGAGTATCTGGACACTCTTGGCAGAGAAGTCAACATACAGTTTGTCGATATGAACGAAAAAACGATGAAGCGACAGTACAAAAAATATATTCAACGTATTGATGACATGGAAAGAATTTTACGATTTCTGGAAGATAACATAAACAAATTGCCTAATGTAAAAATAAAGAAAAGCAAAATAGAAAATTTCTTGGACCATGACAACATATATGAGCTGGATCAGGTAGAAGAGTCCTTAAATCGTTTGTATGTACAGTTTGTTCGTTTTTGTAAAAATAATAAGGAGTTAGTGGATGAAAAAAATAGTGCAATTGAAGAGAAACATGTCGTTTCAGCAGCTATTAATCAATTACAACCCGAACGTTCGAAAAGCATAAGCGGAGGCATAAAAGTACCAGAATCTTCGATAGCTTATGACGATAAAAATGAGGAAGATATTTCGTTATCAGCTCATATAATGAAAGATAGCATGAGTAGTATGTTTACAAACATAGCAGGGGTAATTAAAACAAAAGACCAGGAAAGCTTCGGGCGAACTATATTTAGGGCCTTAAGAGGAAATGCATATACATATTTTCAAAACATAGACGAAGATTTTGAAGATTCGTATAATGACGGCGACGAAAATGTAGATGTAGCAAATAGTGTAGCAACAGATGAAGATCATTCGAAACGTGGAAAGGGATCGAAAAAAGAATTAAAAAGTGTATTCGTGGTATATTGTCAAGGGTCTAGTCAAAGCAACATTTGTGAGAAAATAATGAAAATATGTAAAGGGTATGATGTGAAAACATACGAATGGCCTAAAACACTCGAATTTGCATTCAGTAGATTAAAAGATCTGAAAGAAAGAATCAATGATAAGGACAAAGCCCTGAAAGCATATGAAGAATATTTTATAAATGAAATATTTGTATTAATAAATGTAGTAGAACCAAATAAAAATAGCCTTATAGAAGAATGGAAATTATTTTGTAAAAAGGAGAGACATATTTATAATAGTCTCAATTGCTTTGAAGGAAGTGATATAACTTTACGATGTGATTGTTGGTTCAGTACTAATGATGAAGAAAAAATAAGAAACGTATTATTAACAAAATCGTCCAATGATTTAGTGTCCGCCTTGTTACTGACCGATAAAGTGTTAACGCCGAACGTATGCCCTCCCACGTACATAAAAACGAATGCATTTACGCGCCCCTACCAAACAATTGTTGATACCTATGGAATACCCAGATATGGAGAAATGAATCCGGCGATCTATACTACTATTACTTTCCCGTTCTTATTTGGTATTATGTATGGAGATGTAGGTCATGGAATGTGTATATTTTTCTTTGCGCTCTTTTTAATTCTTATATATGACAAACTTAAAAATAAAAAAAGCGAAATGTTGTCAATGATTTTAGAAGGAAGGTACATGCTTTTGTTAATGGGATTTTTCGCAACATATACTGGTTTTCTTTATAACGATTTCTTCTCCATTCCTTTAAATATATTTTCTTCTATGTTTGAGCGGAGTACGGAAATAGACGATGTTGCCTATTACAAGAGAAAAACAGTAATTGCCAGTGATGGAACCCAACAGTTTAGACATCCTTATATATTTGGTTTTGACGCCAACTGGTTAGGAGCAACGAATGAATTGACTTATATTAATTCCTTTAAAATGAAGTTCGCTATCATTGTAGGATTTGTTCATATGATGTCTGGTACCATTATAAAGGGATTTAACGCATTGCACTTTAAGCGAAGAATGGATTTTTTCTTTGAGTTCATACCGCAGTTACTGATGATGATTACAGTAGTTGGCTACCTGGTGTTTCTTATTATTTACAAATGGGTTACTCCCGAGGGATACATGGGATACAAAAAACAAGGAATCATTAACACCATTATAAATATGTATTTGATGAAATCAATCGAAGTTGACGAACAGTTTTATGAGCATCAACCTATTGTGCAAACCATCATATTAGCGATTTTTATCTTATGTATTCCAGTTATGTTATTTTGCAAGCCAGTTATAATCACAGTCCAGAGAATGAACGCTCGAAAAAAAAATGCGCATAAATATTACCAAAACGCGGAAAAGGAAATGACCAATGCCATTAATCACAACTCGGGAGGAAAAGGAGATGTAGAAAATAACAACGCACCAGGAACCTCAAATTCGGTGATTCACAAAAGAAATACAAAATTATCATCAAATTCCAATAAAAGTTATTTATCAAGCGAAAAAAAACAAAGTGATCATGAAATGGAAGCACATCTGTTGGGATCAACACCGGAACACATGGATGAAGCACACGAAGAAGAAAGCGTAGGAGCTATGTGGATCGAACAGTTTATTGAAACCATTGAATTTATGTTGGGATTGATTAGTAACACGGCCTCTTATTTACGTTTGTGGGCTTTATCTTTAGCACATCAACAGTTGTCCACCGTTTTCTTTGAGCAAACAATTTTGACAGCATTAAAAGGAAAAACTTTTATAGGGGTATTAATCGGTCTCGTTATATGGGTTCAACTTTTCTCGGTTTTAACAATAGCTGTTATATTGTTTATGGACACGTTGGAATGTTTTCTCCACTCCTTAAGGTTACAGTGGGTAGAGTTTCAAAACAAGTTTTACAAGGGAGATGGAATTCCTTTCAAGCCCTTTAATATTAAAAATATATTGTCAGAAAGTGAATAAGTTACAGCTTTATATTCCTTTTGGTATTATATTGGTGTCCTATTTTTATGTGCAGCTGTTACTTATAATGGAAACTTATGCTACTGATACTGCTGTTTGCTGTTACTGCAAATGTTGGAATTCATGAGAGAGAACTACCTATTCATTCGGAGTGAATAATAAATATGTATGTATATGCGCATGGAAAATTCATACAAGAGGGAGCACTTGGAGAAACGAATACGTACAGATGGGATAATATAATACATATTATTTTACAAGAACAATGTATATATGGAAATGAATTGTGATTCGTTTTTTTTTTTTTTATTCGGGAAAGAAAAATTGTACTCAATGAATGAAAAATCAAGAGAAATAATGAGTTTGTTTGTTTGTTTTTTTATTTGTTTATTTATTTGTTTATGGTGACACAATTATTGTACGACAAAAAATTTGGTTTTGTGTTATGGCTTATTTACAGAATTACTAATCTTATTTTATTATATTTATTATATTTATCATTTTTATATATTTTTTATTTATATATATATATATATATATATATTTTCTATTTTATTTCTTGATACAACTTTTTTTTTCTTGCGCATACCTTGTTCATATATATATATATATATATATATATTGAGACAACTGAAAGTTATATATTGTAGCTTTCTGTTATTTACTTCTTTCTATATATTTTATTTATTTGTGTTTTGTGCCTTAAAAAAAATGGGACCAAGTAGTTTAGAAAATTAGATATGATTACCCTTCTAAAAAAATATATTATATATATAAATGTCTGTATGTCATTGTTTGTTAATATGGAATAGATATACATATTTTTAATGAATTTATCAATGTTGACTTCTATGGGGTTTCTTTTATATTCTCTATGTATGCACTTATGTAGATATATATTATATTCATGAATACATTTGACTCCTTCAAACGAGTTCACATGACTTTTGTTTTCATGTGATGTTTCATCTGTACATTTACGAATGAAGAATGTCTACTGTATCTATTTTCAAATATCTATTCCCGCTTTTCTTTTTTTATCTATATTTTTTTGAATCTTTTATTTTTTTTTTTTTATTTTATATTTTATTTCTTTTTCTTTTATACGAACATAAAAACATCTAACCGCACATAAATATATGGATACCTCTCTTTATTTAAAAACGAGCACGATGCTACACGAAACGTTGTACCAAAATTGTTATATTTTTAAAGGTCGGTTGAATTTAAGTTAATTGAAATTGAGAGATATGTTCTTTCTCTTTTTCTTTTTTTTTGAGGGGAAGGGAAGGAAGAGTTCGAAAAATAAAAGCAAGACAGTTGATTCAATGTTCATTTCGAAATTTGTCGAAACTGAATCTATTGAATGGTTCTATTCTTCAAACAGGAACGGTATATAATTCATCAAAATTGGTCAAAATTTGTCAAAAAAAAAAAAGATTTATTAAATGGAAAAAACGGCTAATTCTGTTATTATGAACTTTTAATACATAATATGTAATGAGAAAAGAACATAAAAAATAAACAGAATCTTCGTTTAGAAAAATGTTGAGATATGAAAAGTATAAATAAAATCTATAAAAAAATAGGATCCTACGAAATTGTAATATGAAAATGTAATTAGAAAATGTAATTCGATTATATATATATATATATATATAAATATATATAAGCCTTACAAAACAATATGACGAATAATATATTATTAATAATGAATTGTTGTGTCAACCTTTTCTTATAAAAATTTGTTACACATAAGTAGATCATCATAAAAAGAAGTAAAATATTATGAGAACGGAACAATAACAAAAACAAAAAAAAAAAACTAAAAATAAATAAAAAGGATAAATATATTATGTTTTACGGTTCCGTAATATAAATCGTACATCTTATAAGTATGTATTCTTGTATGTGTCTATATGTGTCTGTATGTTTGGAATTATTTCCTTTACAACAGATGGAATCATTTTTTTCTTTTTTGTTTTTATACATTATGTCTTGCCAAATGGATATAGGCTAAGACATAACATACACATTAAAAAAAGACAACTGTATAAATAAAAAATGATATAATATATATGATTTATAATAAGTAGAATTTTTTTTGAAAAGTGAATTACAATTTGTATTATGTGTGTATTGAGTACATAAGATTTTAATTATTAATGTGAATTACAAGCATTATACTTATGTAATAATGTTCTATTGTTTTAGGTAACTTGAAGCATTAGCTACTTAAATATATATATCATATAAATGATTTGTTGATTATGTTTCTGTTTCAGTTTTTGTTTCAGTTTTTGTTTCAGTTTTTGTTTCGGTATTTGCTTCAGTTTTTGTATCGTTCTTTGTTTCAGTTTTTGTTTCTTTCTTTATTTCAGTTTTTGCTTCTTTCTTTGTTTCGGTATTTGCTTCTTTCTTTGTTTCGGTATTTGCTTCTTTCTTTGTTTCGGTATTTGCTTCAGTGTTTGTTTCATTTTTTGTTTCGTTGTTTGTTTCATTGTTTGTTTTGTTGTTTATTTCATTTTTTGTTTCATTTTTTGTTTCATTTTTTGTTTCAATTTTTATTTTCATCTTTGTTTCCTTTTCCTTTTCCTTTTCCTTTTCCGTTTCCGTTTCTGTTTTTGTTTCTGCTTCTGGTATTGCTTCTATTGATGTTACACCATCCAATTTGCTTTTTTCTCTTTTGATATAATTTTGCAAACAAACAAGACCTTCAGTATAATCAGCAATATGATCCTTAATATTTGTTTGTATTTTCAAACATTCGACAAAATTAGGAACTTCCGAATTTCCAACAATAGTTTTTTTATTTACCATACCAAAAAAATTATTACAGATTAAAATGAAATGATTAAATACAGAATAATAAATATTTGCTTTCGTATTGTCAAATAATAATAAATAATATTCGGAAAAATTTAATGTATATATATGATTAAATCGCTTATCTATCAAAACAGTATTATTTGAAGTATCTACTTCAGCAGGTCTTGGAATCAACATAGAACTTTCTACAACGATACGGAAAAATATGTGAATCATATTTTCTTGACTAGATATTATACTTCCATCCATTTTGTTTTGATCAGTCTGTTTTTTTGTATCACTTTCTTTTTCACTTGTAAGGATATGATTAGATTCTTTCTTTGTTTCTTCATTTTTTCCTTTTGCAATATTTGTTATATATGTCTGATTTTCTTTCTCCTTTTTAAACAATAATTCTTCATTAATAATCACATCCTTTTCATATACATCTTCTTTTTTTTCTTTCTCTTTCTGTTTATACTTCTCCTTCTTATTTTCTTTTTCTTCTGATTTTTTCTTGCTTTCTTTCTCTTTCTGTTTATACTTTTCTTCCTTATTTTCTTTCTCTTTCTTTTTATACTTTTCTTCCTTATTTTCTTTCTCTTTTTGTTTATACTTTTCTTCCTTATTTTCTTTCTCTTTTTGTTTATATTTTTCTTCCTTATTTTCTATCTCTTTCTCTTTCTCTTTCTCTTTTTCTTTTTCTTTTTCTTTCTTCTTTCTTTTTATACTTCTTTTCT
>LSRZ01000421.1:0-10847 GCA_001625125.1 Haemoproteus tartakovskyi | reverse complement strand
TTATTATTCTCTCTGCATATATATATATATATATATATATATATACACATACATACAACTTATATATTTAAAAAAAAAAATAAATTAATGTGACACGACATCACTCTGTGTACATAAATGTTGTCCTTCTAAAATTAGTAGATCAAATCCTTCTTATATGTATATGTCATTAGTTTGACATTTTTGTTTAAGTGTATTTATATATATTATATATATACACATATATAATATATATATATATATAAAATACAGTTTCTATTAATATTGTTTCTTCTGAAATTTACTAAATTTATATAATCTTGTATTTTCTAAAAAAATAATTATTTGATTGAATTAGTTTTAATTTCTTTAGGAAATATAAATCAACATTATTATTTTATTAGTACGTACATCTTTTCTTTAACTTTTCTTTAACTTTTCTTTAATATTGTTCAAAATATATTATATATATCTATATATGTACACATGTTATGTTACTACTACATGTATCAATATGTCTTATAATTGATTGTCACATAAATCCACAAATAAAATGATTATTTCAGTTATAGTAAAGTATCCATTATATTACTAAACCTTGTATATCAAAAGAAATAGGAAAGAGCCATAATGAGGAAACAATAGAATGAGAGACAATAGAAAGAGAGACAAAAGAAAGAGAGACAACAAAAAGAGTGACAACAGAAAGAGTGACAATATATAGAAAAACAAAAGAGATATATAAATAATAAAACAAGTTTCATAATTTTTTTTTTCATATTAAAGATATTCATTGAAATTCTTTAATAAATGAAATTAATTGTTTTTCACGCATATTTGTATTATAATTATGAATTGATTTATTTAGTTTCTCTGTTATTAATTTGGATTCTTCATCTCTTGGAACCATTTCTTCAATATCGTTTGTATCTACATAAAATCCAAAACGGTCATTAATACTATGAAATAATTTAAGCAAATCATTATAATCATTTGCACTTAATTTTGAAATATCAAGATTACATTTTTTTCCAAGTTCTTTAATTTTATTGATTTCTTCTTTATGTACTGTATATTTACTAAAATATTCTTTTTTTTTTAATTCATATTGATCTAACACTCTCTTTACAAAACTATTTTCTTTATTTAAAGTTTTTAAAGCTGCTAAACCATTACGAACATGTTTAATAATTGTATCATCTTCAGTATTCAATTTAGAAACAGAACTAGAACTAGAACTAGTATTAGAACTGGATCCTGTTATTGTTCCCAAACTTTTTAAAGCATCATAAAAAACAGCATCATAAAATTTCGAATCTGTTTGTACCATTTGTGTAATATCATTTATTATTTCATTTACAATAATACTTTTTAAAGAATTCTGAAAATTTGTTTCAGCAAGATACATTTCGTTTAATTTTTTTTCTAAATGTTCTGTTATTTTCTTCTTCTGTTCATTTATATAAGCTCTTCTATATTTTTTCAATAAATCCTCTGCATAATTTTTAAAACTTAATAAATGAGAACTACATTCCGTATCTCTAGAATACTGTTTTAATTGATTATATAAAATATCTTCGGCTGATAATCTATTTTTTACGTTGTTTTCTAACATTAAATTTTTCTCTTTATTTAAAAAATTCCATATATCTTTATAAAAATAAGAAGCTAACATATAAAAGACCGAAAAAAAAGGAATGGTTTTTGATAAAAACCAAGCGTTACATAACACAAAATTATTAAAACCAAAATAAAGAAAAACAAATATTAAGCCATAAGAAGAAAGCATATTTTTGGGTTTCATAAACTTCAAATGAAATAATTTCTCAGGATTCTCACTTCGTTTTTTTAAACAATATTTATATACATCTTCTTCTTCTAATTGAAATAAAACAGCAATTTCAGGATAATGAAATTCGTAATTATTTGTAAAAGCTAAGTCAAATGCATTAATCTCTTTTTTCGAATATCCATTAAGAAACATATTTTCTAATAATTCTTCTTTTGTTAAATATATATCCTTTTCTACTGTTAACCCATTTTCACATCGTTTTGCAAATTCAATAAAATCTTTATTTCTATTTTCTAAAGAAGTTATTAATTTCAAAAATCTTAAAAATATGGGGCATTTTTTTGAAAACACATACAAATCTTCTCTATTAGGAGTAGACAAATATAAGTCATCGTATTTTACATTATCGATATGAGGTAAAGCTATTCTATATTTTGTATATACATATTCTTTAGCCATACCTTTGCTGTTGTTTGTATAAAAACGTTTACAAATCAAAAGTCCTGTGCTCATTCGGCTTCGTAGTTTCGACATTTTCTCTTTTCTTTAAAAAATACGATGGCAAACGAATAGTGGTAGTCGTCAACAAAAAGGCCAATAAAAAGACCAAAGAAAATACCAAAGAAAAAACCAATGGATGGACTATATCGAATCGGATCAGATCGTATCAGATCGTATCAGATCGAGCTGAGTCGAGTCAAGTCGGATACTCAATGGATTAAATGTTCACTCAGTGGACTTGTTCGTTTCTAGTTTGTGAAATGAAGATTATTTATAAACATAAAGAGCTGATCTGATTAAATGACTATCCGATTAATTCCATTTTATTAAAGGGGGGAGGGGGAAGGAGAAATAGGAAAGGTAAAAAAAAAAAATATAACAAAAATTTATAACGAATCAACAATTAATGATCGTTAAGGAAATTTCTCGAAACAAAATGAAATTATTCGTTTTTGTCTGTTTGCACATGTATATATCTTTATACATATATATGTTTTCTGAAACAGAAGCGGTAGTGGAAGTGGGCGTATAATTGGAAGCGGAGAAGAAAAACAAATTATACTTGTTAATGTAATATATAGCTATATTTTAAGATTCTCATTTTTATATATTTTATGTCTTTTGATATTCAGTATGTTATATTATAACAACACCATCAATGAAAACTTTTTTTATTTTTATTTTTTTCTTATTTTCTGTTTGTTTCTGCAACATGTTTGAAAAAGTTGTGAAAGGTTCGCAGATATTTGGAAACTTTTAAAAAAATAAAAACTACTCAATTGTAAACAAATTACAAACATGTACATATATATATAAATTATACATTACAAACTTACAACAATTGCGTATTCTTCTTTTTTCCGTTTTTCATAAAAAATTATTCATAAAATAAATATATTATTCAAAAAATTAAAAGATGTATTAGAATAATGAAAAAAAATGTATCTTCTCCCTTTTGACGAACAAATAATTTCACAAAAAGAAAAAAAAAAAAAATGAATCGAAACTGTTGCTACTTTTGTGAGAGATTTTATTTTATGTTTTTATTACATGTGAACAACAAAATGGAAGGATCAAAACATAAACAGAAAAAAATGAAGTGTATATAAATCCGTTATATATTTCTTGATTTGTTTTTGATTCTTTTAGTTACACCTTTCTTTTTTTCGTTCTTTTCATACATATATTTAAGAATAATATGAATAGCACTAATAAAATTAATTACACAAGAGTAGCATAAAAAATATTAACTATAAACAAATTTTTTCTATTTTTGTTACATGTTTCTGGTTGTATTTATGATTATGATCTTGAAATTTGTTGAGATTTGATCTTTATGATTGATTCTATTCTTTTTTTTATTTAATTTTTTTTTTTTTTTTTAAAGATCATTTGTTTCTTTTCTTTTTCTTTTTCTTTTGTTAAATAGAATACAAACATGTAGTTATTACACCTAATATAGACCCGATGTGTTTTCTAAAAACATGTACTGGGTTTTCTTTTTATTATGTTTCTTTTTTAGTAGTGAAATAGGTAGTACATTATCGTCTGTTGGAAAACATAGAGGTCCGAGTACTACGTTTATAATAAATAAAAAGAAAGATTATAAAAAAAGTTATTATAAAATAAAAAAAGGAGAATGTTTAAAAAAAATAAAAAACTTTAAAACATTTTTGTGGGGGTATCCTATATATGATGACTCTCCATCCAAATTAAGGAGACCCAAAATATATCCTAATTATGAATATGGAGAATTAAGAAAGTCACAAGATTTTGATTATGTTATCAGTACTAATATTAGTCAAGACAAGTACGTATATTTCTTTCCTTCATTTCCCTTCTTTTTTTTGTTCTTTTATATATACACGCATATTTAGTTATGAATACAGCAAACATAAGCCTATAAAGTTACTTATTTTTATCTTTTTTTATTTCTGTCTTTCTTTTTTTTTTTGGCAGTTATACCATTCCTAATGTCGGGTATTTATTTAAGGTTGATGAAATGGGAACGGGGAGAACCGATGATATGTAAAAAAAAAAAAAAAAAATAATATATATATATATATTTATATGGAAAGAAAACTAGAAAAGTTGTTTTTTCTTCGTTTTTAATCATATATATAGCTTGATCCATTAATTGGCAGATATGTACATATATCTAAGTATGTTTATTTTTGTGCGTTTTTTTTTTTTTATATTTCAGCCATACTCCCATTGATGTGGTGTTTGGTAAACAGGACATCGACATGAAAGAAGTTGCTAAAATTAAAAGCGTTTTAAATATTTTTGATCAAGGAAACGTATGAAGAAAAAAGGAAAAAACATTTAACGAACAAAAATAGTTTTATCTTATACATATATATGTGTATACATGTAAAATATGTTATTTAAAAAACACATATATTGTAGATTTGAAAATGTGTCATAAATGATTCTTTTTTTGTTTTGATTAATTTTGTTCTGGTTTGTTCTACTTTAAAAAATTTTATTCATTATAAGGGATTGGGAATATGCACTTTAATGGGCGCCAAAAGAGGCCACTTTGCTTTTAAGTACAATGGATATCTTCGTGACTTTTATGGAATTAAAAATTACATGAGGTACTATACTACACGTTACAACACGATCAAAAAAAATAAATAAATAAAATAAAAAAATAAAACAATATGAAGTTACATATGCTAATCTAATGTAATGATTTATCTATATTTTTTTGATCATTTTTATATGTATTAAATGTATTTTTTCTTTCTTCCATTTCATTCTACTGTTTCCCTTTTCTACTTTATTATTTTTTTTTTTTTTAAAGATTCTTATTTAATAAACATTATCCTGGAGCTCGTGTTACTTTAATTAGCGAGGTATATTATTTCTACATATTCATAACTAAACATTTGTTACTGTTTGTTCAATTATATACATAAATATATGCACGTGTAAGTAAATATATATATACATTTAAATATATATACATATACAAAATATAAAATATATAAAATGTTTATTATTGTCATTTGTTCTTTTTAGCATTGGATTGATGCAATTGACAAAGCAGTATGTCACAGACATTGTAATATCCCCTTTTCGAAGACTGGTTACGTAATATTATTAAAATATATAATAAATACTGTATCTATATATATATATTTATTATTAAATCTATCAGTGTGTTTGTCTATCCATCCATTTAGCTATCATCTATATGTGTGTTATTTATATTAGTATCTATATTTGTGTAAACAGTTTTGTATTTATTCATTTCATATGTTGAGTTGTAACGGTAACACTACTTTTTATTGGTTTGGGATAATATATATAATTTGAATTCTAAATGAAATTTTGTTTTTTTGTTTCACTGAAGATTATAACATTTATGCTAATTTCAATATATTTTTTGTGTTGTGATTTAGTGATAAATGCAAAAATATCAAAACGTTGACGCTTTTAAAAACATTAAAGCATTCACATATATCAATTATACTTTCATATTTTTTTTTTCCTTTTTTTCTTTTTTTTTTTTATATTTTTCTTTATCTTCTGGATATATTACAGCAACGTCGTCTGATTTTGGGCAAATATGATTATATCTATGAAAATGATAAAAATAAAAGAATATATAAAGCAGAAAATAAAAGTAATGTATGGGCTTTCTATGATGATCCACAAATGTTGACATAAAGATACAAGTCAAACAAACCAAACCAAACCAAGTTACACTTACTTTTTACAAGAAATAATGATAACATTTTATTTTTATATATTTTTATTGTACATGTTATTACTATAAAATTGTATATTTTTTAAAGCACACTTCATTTTTTTTTTTTTTTGTAAACAATTATATTTGTGTTTTTATTATAAACGATTATCTCATGTGGTACCTTTCACACATGTAGAATATATATATTTTACACATATAGAATATATATATGTATATATGTTCAAATGTATTTTAAAAAGTAAATGACAAACAAATGGAGAAATATATATGAGAGAAGTAGATATATAAACGATTTCAATTTTTTCAAGTATCAGTTTCCATTAATAGTATAAGAATTATTTTTTTTTTTTCATTTTCCTTTACTTGTTGTTTCATTTTAAATAAGAAACTGTATTAAATTGTATTATTACACTATTCAAAATACAAATGTAACAGATGGTAATAAATAACTATTTTAATTTCAATAGAACTCAAACCAAAACAGGTAGAACAAAACAAAGCCAAACAAAAACAAAAACGAAACCAAACAAAATTTACATTGAAAAAAAGCAGATATGTCAGAAATCACAACTGGTATTTTCTTTTATCTCTTGCGTTACTTTTTGTTTCACACCATTCCAATATTCCAAAATTGTAACATTCCAAAATTAAGAAAAGATTAGATATTTGAATATGTTGCTTAGAACAACATCTTTTCAAAAGCTTTTCTATTTTTCAAAAATAAAAGAAAAGAGAAAACAACTTCAGTATCACTATAATATAGTAATATAATAAATAAACATTAAGGCGCACAGCACTCAACCTAATGCGCGAGTTCGGATATCACCATTTAAAAACAAATATAAAAAAAACAGAAACATACAAATAACGCTAAAACAATGTGATACAAATAACAGTATGTGAAAAGGCGACCACGCGCAAAAAAAAAAAAAAAAAAAAAAGAACAACACATATGATGAGCAAATGGTTACATCAAGATAAGTCAAGTTAAGTCAGTCCAACTTACACTAATCCAGTCTAATTCAATATAATCCATTCTAATTCAATATAATCCATTCTGATTCAATATAATCCATTCTAATTCAATATAATCCAGATCAACCGATTTTTCTATGATTCCATTTTTTACAAAAGAAATTAAAAAACATTCTTTTTTTTCAATTTTTTTTTTAATAAATATATTTCTTAATAAATATATTTCTTAATAAATATATTTCTTAATAAATGTATTTCTTAATAAATATATTTTGCAGTTTCTAATGGACCCTGAATTAAGTTATTTTTAAAAATGTTAAAACAAAACAAAAAAATATATGTATACTTCATATTAGAGATCCGTTTTCATTATCTTTTCACTTTTATTTGTTCCTGTATCACCATATATATATATAGATATATATATATATATATATATATTTTTTTTTTTTTTTTTTTAAAGGCTTGCATTCAATCTGTTAAGTCTGTACCGCCAGTTTCACTAAATGATCCATAAAAATTTTCAACGAAACATCATCAGTATTAATTATATAGGAATCATTTGTTGATGTTCCGAAAGTACTACCACTTAACGAGTTATGCGTAGTAGATGGATTTACCTTAGCCAATAAAAATCTACTCTGACTACCTCCACTGTTACATAAAACAAATTTGGGAATTGGAAACCTTTCGTCTAATATAGATTTGGCATCTTCATGTGGTGCTTTTAACAATTGTTTAAAATGTTCATATTCGGGCTTTTCATGAAAACCTTGTTCTCTCCATTGATATATCATTTCACCATACCATATAACTACATGAAAATATGAATCGAGCAAAAGAATAACGTTTGATTTTAACGACTGTGCATCCAATAAAACGGGAATAGGTGCTTGAGAATCAAATGAATATTGTAACAAAGCTGGTTGAATCATAATTAAAGAATTCATCACATTTTCTCTTAAAAGGACTGTTCTATAATAAGCCGTTTCATCTGGACTTGCATTAAAAGTTTGTAAAAAATGCGAGCGTCGTAAATGATACATAAATTGGGGATAAATAGAAAATTCAGAAGATAAATGAAACGAATTGACATCATCTTTTTGATAATCTGCAAATGTACTTACTAATCTTATTAATTTCCTATCTAACCATCTTAACACATCTATAGGCTCATCTGATTCCGTTTTTAAAACCGCAAATCGTGCCATTAAAACAGCAGCTGTCTCTTGATCAAATCCTTGGGATATTTCGGCAATGTTCGGTTCAGCAAATCTATAAGAAATAGTTGTTACTCGTAATCTTTTTCGTCCACTTGGATGCTGATATAACGTTTGAAATTGTAGATATGCTTGTCTATTTTGTGGTAAAGCAGCTATATTCTGATTAACGATTTCAAAATAAAAAGCAATAGTCGACTGACTATCTAATGCACAAATAGTCCATTCACAAGTATTCCCTTCTCCTACACAAGTGTCCGATACATAACTCGCCTGTTTTTTATTACTAGAACAAGCACCTATAGCACCACATACTCGAAACTCTTTTGAACATATAATCGTCAACTTTGCATTATACCCATGTTTTATATATCCCGTAGAATCTGTTTCAAATATTTTCTTAAATGAATCTTTAAACACATTCATAGAAAATGAATCTGCCATAACCATAAAACCATTTGTTTTATCACAACAAACTTTCATTTCGTATAATCCTATCTGATCTAATGAACAAGCAAATATATCAATAGCATGACCTGAAGCAACAGCTCTATTTGCTAAAGATCGATAAAATTTTATAGCCTTCTTTACATGTCTTGCATTCGAATTTTCTTTTTGTAAATCTAAATAATGCCTTATAGATTCTGACAATGGGGTATCCACAATCTTACCTGGAGACACCGTATCAGCTCCACCAACAAACAACATAATTCTTCCACTTAACTGATTGCAGCAACATTCTAATAAACCAATAGCTACACTTAATGCCACCCCTGTACATCTCTTAGCTCTCTGATCAGGAGGAGTAGGCCAATTATCTTTTTGTATATCTTCTAACAACATATTTATATTATATTCACATTCACTTACAGGTTGTAAAAAACGTCGAGCGGAAGAAGATGAAGTAGAACTTCGAGGATCATTACGACTGCTCAAATTTAACTGTTTCTGTAAATCTTGTGTCGATATATCTTTGTTTCCTTTAAATACATAACTTTTTAAACAATCTGGAAAACCAATTTCATGTACATAACATAAATTCCCAAATGTAATAATCCCGATAAGTGCATCAGCAGGCATCAAACTGATACATTGTTGTATAGAGTCTTTTAATTGATCCAATTCTTCTTCAAGTAAACAAGTGTCAATTACAAAGAGAAATGTAGGAGGAGGAATATCTCCCAGATTTGATGGTTGGATATATTCAATGTTAGAATACATTATATCTGCTGGCAGATTCTACAAATAAAAAATTGGAAAAAAAATGGGAAAGAATATTGAACATGTGACAAACAAGAAAAGAACAAAAAAAAAAAATGAAGATATAGGAAAAATGAAATATATAATATAGAAATATATACATATGTAGAAATATATACATATATAGAAATATATACATATATAGAAATATATACATATATAGAAATATATATATATATAATATAAAAATATATATATAATATAAAAAATATATAATATAAAAATATATATACTATATAAATATATATATAATTTAAAAATATATAGATATATAGAAATATATATATAATATAGAAGTATATGCATATATATAAATGAAAAATCGTATCAATTATTTTAATTTCTTTTATACGATTATCCACTGTATACTTTTGTAATCTTTTAATTCTCATATGTTTGCTTTTTGTCGTAGTTTCTCCGATCATCCCTTCATTACCTTTTCGGAAATATGTTCGGCATAATGCATGGGAAAGGGATTCTTTGTGTTAGAAAAAGGACAAGTCCAAGTTTTATTTCGAAAGTCAACACTACAATAAGGGTTTAGAATACAATTACTGGCTTTACATTTTAATGGCTCATATTCTACTAACTTCACGCTATTCTCATCACTTCTTTTTAAAATTGTATATAAACATCCTAATGGAACTTCAATTTTTGCCGCTTCTGTTTTCGTGGGAGGCCACAAATTCCAACTGAAACGAATACCTGTCTGACTTTCTTGTAAGTGAATATCCATCTTTTTTCTTTTTTTCTTTTTTTATGCCTGTTCCTTTTATCTCTTCTTTTACCACTTTCGTTGGGTTTTATTGAATTTCGTTGTTTTTTGTTTTTTTTTGTTGATATTAGTTCCTTTTCGTTATTCTTTTCTTTTATCTTTCTTTTCCTTTATCTAATCGCCGGATATCACTTGATATCACCTGATGTCATCTGATAATTGTCTTTTTCTTCTTTTCTTCTAAACTCTATCTGTCATACTCCGTCGATTATCTTACTATAATACTACTCAACAACTATTTTTTATTATTTATCCAAATCGTTTCAGTAATGCAAAACAGAAAAAAATTACTATCAGAAAAAAAGAATCTCAGTACAAAATAAAAAGCATATCAACAATATAAATTCAAAAAGTAGACTATACATTTGGTGTTTTACCCAAAAAAAAAAAAAAAAAAAAAAGTCATGAATTACTGTTTTTCTTAACAGGAATTTGTTGATTGCTTTAACAAGTGTGAATTGTTGATTCACAAATTTATGTGTATATATATACATTTGTATGTGTTGTCTTACTCATGCGATAGGAAAAACGTATACATATTGTGTCCCCTTCTTTATTTCATATTTTTTTCTTTTTCTTTTCAATTTTTTCTTTTTCTTTTCACTTTTTTCTTCTTCCTTTTCC
>LSRZ01000418.1:2871-16164 GCA_001625125.1 Haemoproteus tartakovskyi | reverse complement strand
TTTTTTTTTTTTTTCCTTGAAGTACTTATTTTCTTTTAGTGTCTAAAAAATTTTTTTATAATTCCCATTCCTATACCGATCGCATCTTTTAGTTCAATTAATCTTTTGTTTGTTATTTGATATTGTTTGTGTTCTATTATTGACCTAAAATAACAAATACAGGGTAAAGCTTTATATAATTAACTAGTAGTTTTTTTTTTTTTTTCCCCATCAATTTTGATTAACACTTTTTTGTAAAAAATTGTATTGTGTAAAACATAAGAAATAGACATGTGATGAATTACTATTATAAAACATTTCTAGGATTATAATAAAAAAAAAATTTGTAGATAGTCTAATAAAAACAAATCCTAAATATGATCAAATGTTTTTAATGATAAAAAAAAAAGGAAGCAAAAAAACAGAAACGGTATGATATGGTATGATATAGTATTGAGAGAAATGGGATACAATATTTTTTTAATTTCATTCTATGTTATTTTTCTTTTTCTTTTTTTAGTTATCATCCCCTCTTTCCATATGAACATTTAGAACAAATTGGGAAAACAATATTTGATCCTGTAATATCACATCAAAACAAACGAGAGAAAACCTAACGTACTAGAAAAAAACGACCTACTATTCTATAAGTTGTGACAACGGTTTTAAATAAACCACATTGTAAGTATATATGTATATATATATATATAAATGTCTAAGAAATAGAATGCTTGACATACTACCAAAAACAAAACAGAAGAAAAAAAAACTATTTAAGTTCATGTCTATTTAAACAATAAAATATTTAAGCAATAAAATATTTAAACAATGAACTATTTAAACAATGAACAATTTCTAAAAGAACCACGAAGCCACAGTAAAAACGAACAATACATAATTCTTTATATATATGTATGTATGTATATATGTATGTATATATATGTATATACCGAATTACTTGCAAATAGCTTTAACTGTATACTAAAACTATTTTTATAAAACTCAAACACATATTCCATCATTAACTATGTTATAGCATTATTATTGGTATTAACAATACATAATACTTAACAAAGATTCCATTTTCTTGTATTGAAAAAACCGTAAAGACTTTTTTTAAGAAAGAAAGAAAGTAAAGCGTGTACAATTATTAAAAAAAAAAAAACTAAAAAATAAACAAAATCAAATAATTGATGTTATATAAATAACACACATGTAATTATAAATCAATACAAAAAAAAATATTATAATAAACAAAAATAAAACAAATAAAACATAAGAAAATAACTAAAAAAAATAACTACAAAAATAACTAAAAAAAAATTATTATAATAAAAAAAAATAAAACAAATAAAATCTATTAATCAAATAAATCTCTTCTGTATAAAGGATCAAAAAAAACACGAGAAGCTATCTGACTAACTGTATACAACAAATGTCTAGGTACAGATTTTACTGAATATTTATTTTGAGCATATGTTTTAACCATTTCTTCGGATTCTTCTAATAAACCTACTTTTCTATTATTACTATCTTTTGCATACAATGCTTTTGTTATATAACTTTCTTTTTCAATATTCCAAAAAGAAAAATTGTTTAAACCTTTCTCATCAAATGAATCATCAGGACCATTTATAGCATCTCCAACATTCTTTTGAGGACTCAAAGAATTCGTTTTTATAACCGCATTATTCAATGGTGTATTGTTTCTATAACCTGAAGTCAAATCATTTGGTTGTTCTATTTTTTTTTGTTCTATTTTTTCAAATAATCTATCTTTTTTATCTTCTGTCCCTTTTGCATTTAAGTTCTCATCAGACACATAATCGGCCTTAATTTGTAAATAAAAATCTCTGTCCATTTTAATTCCTATATTCATTTTCTTTTCAAATTCTGAATAATATTTTAATATAGATGAAATCCTGTCCATAGAACAACACAATTTCCTATTTTGTTTATCTAACCCCTGTCCCTTATTTCCTTTAATCACTGTATTTTTAAATCTATCCATATATGTATCATATAAAAAACGTGCAATATTATCATTCTGCAATGTATATTCATCTATTTCACAAAAGGAATCCATTTCGATTATATTCATGAATTTATCTTTACTTCCATGATTCATATTAGGTAAAAAATTTATTTTATTATTATTATTATTATTATTATTATTATTTTCATTGGTATGGTAATTATCATTGATTCCCATATAGGTACATTCGTCTATATTATTGACACATGTATTACTATTTTTTACTGGGACCCAATTCTTATTATTGTCATTATATGAATCTTTTTCACATCTAGAATAACGTGTAACTTCATTATCATTTCCATATTTTGTATCATTTTCTATTCTATCTTTTCTATATTGAGTTTCTTCATTTTCATTTATTATTTCCGAAATGTTTGTTGAATTCTTCAACACATTCACATAATGGTTATGTTCAGTATATTCAGACTTTCCAAATTTTTGTGAAAGATATGTTTTATCATTGTTTTTTTCACTGATCCCAAATGCTTCATTTTTCTGCTTTTCCGATTCCATAAAAAACAATTTATTTTCATTGTTATTTATATTTCTATTTTCACTGGAATCTTTATATATTATTAAATTACTTTTTTCTGTCACTTGTCTATTTAAGGATATGCATTCGTCATTGGCAACGTTTGCGCAATCAACTTCTGTTTGTATTATTCTGTTACTATTATTATCTGTTATTCCTTCCTTATTATTAAGTTTTTTCACTGTTTTATTGTTCATTAATTCACATATAAGTCCCTTTTCACTATTCCAAAAATATTTTGTAATGAAAGAATCATGATCAACTATTTTTAGAAGCCAATCAACATAAGGTTTTATAATAGCACTCCCACTGCTACAATTGATCATTTCGTTTGTACTTTTGTTTTGAGTTTTATTTTGACTTTTGTTTTGAGTTTTGTTTTGAGTTTTGTTTTGAGTTTTTTTTTGAGTTTCATTTTGAGTTTTGTTTTGAGTTTTGTTTTGAGTTTTGTTTTGAGTTTCGTTTTGAATTTTGTTTTGAATTTTGTTTTGAGTTTCGTTTTGAATTTTGTTTTGAGTTTCGTTTTGAATTTTGTTTTGAATTTCGTTTTGAATTTTGTTTTGAGATTCGTTTTGAATTTTGTTTTGGGTGTTTATTTGGATTCTGTTTTGAATTATGTTTTGGGTTTTGTTTTGGTTTTTGTTTATAGTTTTATTGGGAATTTTATATAATGTTTTACTAGGAATTCTATTTAGAGTTATACTGGGGATTCTATTTAAGGTTCTATTTAGAGTTCTATTTAGGGTTTTATTCATAAATTTATATACAGGTTTATTTACAGGTTTATTTACAGGTTTATTTATTATAGGTTTATTTAAAGGTTTATTTAAAGGTTCATTTAAAGTTTCATTTATAATTTTATTTATAGGTTTATTTATAATATTATTTATAGGTTTATTTATAATATTATGTATAGGTTTATTTATAGGTTTATTTAAAGTTTCATTTATAATTTTATTTATAGGTTTATTTATAGGTTTATTTATATTTTTATATATAGGTTTATTTAAAGCTATATTGGAGGGAGGTGTATTTTTTCTTTTTTCTTTATCATTGTTATTCACATTTTTTATGCTGTTTCTTTTACGACACAACGTGAGATTTCCATATACTGCTCTTGGCATTACATTGTTGTTCCAGTTTTTTCCTTTTTTGATGGTTTTATGAGTAGTGTTTTTAAGGTTTTCATAATTTTTCTTTGGCCCACTTCTAAGGTTCTGATAAACAGGGGCAGGGTGATTCATCTTGATTTCTTAAGAACACAAATGTTCTTACGCGTTAACTTATGTTAAGCGGTCTACCAATGTACAATGTACAGTGCACAATCTAATGAATATTATTAGATTAGATCAATCTTATTCCTTACTGCTTCCAACTGGTTGTAAATATTCCCTTATCGTAGTTTTTCACGTTACAAACTCGTTGATTCTTTTTTTTTTTTTTTACGTCTTTACCATTTCCAAATTGCTTTAGGTGCATCTATTTTATATTTCCCTCGATAATTTAATTTAATTTTTTTATGTAAACGACAAAAAAAAAAAAAAAACGATCTAAATTTATATAGTTATAGACATAGTGTCAATTATTTTTTTTATTAAATATATTTTATTTTTATTTTTAACGTTTCATTAAAAAGAAAATGAGAATATTCTAATTTTTATATTGATGAAACCATTTTTTGAAGATAGCAAAAAAAAAAAAAAAAAAAAACGCAATTGCAAATGCAAATGTACATGTGTTTTCCTTTTGTAAATCGGAATTTGTTTTTTTATGAAATTAAAATATTTTATTATATAAGACAGAAGGGGGAAATAAAAATAACATAATTTTTTTGGAGGTAGAGAGGGAAAATGTTTAATACAATAGCAATAGAACTAGAAGAAAAAGAAAATTCAATTAAATTCAAAAAAGACCACAGCTTATTGCAAAAAAAAATTAAGTAAAAAAAAGTTAGATTTTTTCTTATGGATTTTAAATATAAGCTTTTTTCTTTATCAAACGAGAATTGCACGAAAAGTGTAGTAAATAGGTAAATAGGTAAAAAGATAAAAGTGTAGAGATGTAGAAGTATAGAACAATTGTACAAAAGGTGTAATAAAAGTGTAGATGTGTAGAAGTGGAGTACAAATATACAAAACGTGTACTAGAAATGAACGAGAAGTGAAGCATTGGAAGAGTTAAAATACATGATGTCATATCATGTTGACCTGGACAAACAGTAGCTCAACATAACAGTGGTACAGTTCCTGACCCAAAGGTGCTTTTATTTTCCTTCCTTTCATTTCTATTACACCAACAGAACTTACCAGGTGTGCGGTTTCTTTTTGTCGAATTACATGATAAACGTTTTCCATTAAGCAAATAGTAACGAAATGAGTGAATTGTTGAACAATGAAACATCTACTCCGGTAATTATCGATACCTTTTTTGACAATGAAGCAGAACAATTTCTTATAATATCCAATCGACAAAAAATGAATCCTGTCGTTAAAAAAATTAATCGAGTTCGATATAAATTTAAAAACATTGTACCTGATTTTTTAATTGGAAAAAATAACGCTTGTATTTTTATATCAATGAAATATCACAGATTGAAACCGAACTACTTAAAGGCACGAATTAAAACATTGCAAAATAAATATACGAACCGCATTTTATTATGTTTAATAGATATAGATAATATAGATAATGTTTTAGGAGAAATAAATCAGTACGCTTTTTTCTCAAATTGTACTTTAATTTTATGTTGGTCACTCGAAGAATGTGCAAGAGTTTTAGAAGATTTTAAAATTAATGAAAAGAAATTCCACTCGATCAAAAATAAAATATATTCGAAACATGACGAAAAAATAAGTGAAGTGTTGAAAAAAATTCGATCTATTAATTCAAACGACTCTTTAACACTTATGAAAAAATTTGGAAATTTTAAAAATATTGTACAAGCAAACAAAAATGATTTAATCAATTGTCCTGGATTAGGAAATAAAAAAATAAGTGCCCTTCTGTTGACATTTAATGATCCCTTTTTTTAACCAATATACACATTCTTTTTTTACAACACTTGTAAGAAAGAGAAACGAAGAAAAAAGAAACACACATTTATTAATAAGTATACAGGTATTCATGTGTTATTTCACACATTGAAGGGAGACAGTCTCCCACTTGATATTTCTTATTTTTTTTATCTTGTACCCCTAATCTTAATATGTCCCCATTAACTATTTATTTTCTAATATATTTAAAGCTTTTAATATTTTTAATACATATAATGGTTTTGACATCCTTTTCTGTTTTAAATATTTCCTTTTTTCGAACTTGTTAATCATTCCCTTGCTAAACACACTTTCCCTGTATTTCTTAGAGACAACAAGACGATATAATATTCTGTACACAAGAAATTTTTTTTTAAAAACATATAAAAATAATATACATTTCTATTTCGTTTTTTAAAAAATTTCATTAACGCTTCAAAAGAGAAAAAAAAAAAACTAATACCTTGATATAGTAAAAAAAAAAAATAAAAATAATTCAAAATATATGTGTATATATATATATATACTAGAGTTAACTATACAGTGGGGTGTACTTTAGGATTTATTTAATATAGATGCAGATAAAATAAATACTGGAATAAATTAATAATAAGATGAAAAGATAGATTAATAAATAATAAGTCATATAAAACAACACACAGATTAATTAAAATCTTCTTTGTTATATTTAAAAAAGTCTTGTATTAACCACACGCATTTATTATTTAAAAAATATTATATATATATAAATATGCAATGTATTTCTTCGAGTTTATTCTTTATATTAAGTATTCTTCATTTTAAAAGGTTTAGATTATATTTTTTCAAGCGTGTTAATAAAAACAGGAAGGATAGGATTGGAATATTTATCCAAACATGACTGCAAAAAAAAGAAGAAAAAAAAATAAAAATATTTATATGTATGCGTTTCTTATTTCGCTGTCGTTGACAGCAAATGATATTTGTTACATAAATTTCTTTCTGTTTCTTTTATTGTGCTAACTGCTTGAGGCTCCTCCTGGTGGTTGGTTCACTTTAACGTTAGTTCTCTTCTCATTTTGGGCAGCTGTTCTTCCAGAGTCTATATTTCCGGCAGCTTTTACTCCATCATTTGGTTCGTTCTTATTTCGGCTGCCAACATCTACTTGGCTATTTCGTTGGGCTTCCATTTGGTTTTCCTGCCGAGCTTCTCTTTGGTTGTTTCTTCGAGCAATTTGTTCATCATCAGCTTTTCTGTCATCTAAGGGAAAAAAAAGAAGAAAGGATTCTTGTTAATATTGTAAAAATTATCACACATATAATGTTGGGCATAATCTAACGAGCCACTGTCCCAAAACTCTTAATTCGGTTAATCAATAAACAAGATGCGACAAAAATTAATAATTGTTTTTCTTTCTACTATTTTTTATTACAATTCCCAAAGGATAACTGAGAATCTCCACCTGGAGCATACTTCACCCGTGTACTGGGGCGGTTCTTGATGAATGGGTTATCGCCAACATCTGCGGAGGAAAACAGGCAAGAAAGGAAAGGTATGTTAAATATTGGGTAACAATCTCAGAATCAATTCTAGTCAACAGGAAAAAAAAAATTTACTACATATGGAACATATATTCTGTAGTCGGAAATCATTCCATATTCACAAAACATTAAATACGCAATATCATAAATACACTTCCATATGCAGGCATGCATATATAAATAAGTACATAAGTGAATGTGTATTACCCATTTTGTCGATATATTGTAATATCTCTTAAAGAAAGACTATATGGATATTTTCCTTTAAAAATAAAAATTATGAAAATAAAAATTAGCCGTTTATAAATTTGTACGCTTAGGTATATATGTAAAAATAATAATTTTTTGTCAATATGTTTTTATTTTTGTTGATTTTATCAAATTTCAATTCTTTAGTATTAAAGTTAAAAATTTTTCTTATAATTAGAAATGAAAAAAAAAAAAGAAAAAATTGAATCAAATAAAAAAAAAAAAAAAAACTCTATCCAAAATAAAAAAAAAAAATATTTTTTTTTCTGGTATATGTACGTAAATTTTTTATTTTTGCAATGCTCCGATGAAAATGCAAACTTTGCATATTTCTGATTTCTCGGAAATAAAATACTTTGATCCTAACCTAGTGGTGTCTATATATGTTTCTATATTGTGCTTCTATTTTCATTTGTGCATACGATTTTGTTTATTCAGAAAACAAAATTTCCCCGCAAAAGCGAATATTAAAGAAAAGAAAAATCCTTTTTATGCTCCAACATAGATTATTATATGCTTGTTTTTTTTTTTTTATCTTACACTTCGCTTTATGAGTTTTATATATAAGTAATATTCCTCTCCATATGCCAGTGTGGCTTCATATCTTATAAGATGTGCAAGGAAAGTAAAATACTGTATTATGTGAAACAAAAAGAAAAAGAAATAAAGCTGAGAAATCAACAAGATAAAGAAAAAAAGATAGTAGTAATCAATTACAAAACAAAAGAAAGTGGAAAAAACAGACGTGGAATTTGAAATAGAGGAAATTAAGATTGATATAAAAAAGGAAGGCTGTATCTATTATTTTTTTTTTTTACTTGCATGTGTTTTCATAAGTTACAAATTTGAACTAAAAAAAAAAAAAAAAAAACTAATTTTTTTTTAGCGTCATAAATAAATGCAACTACTTTATTTACGACTTACAAACACTTCCGTAGTGTGTATTAAAATTCCTGTTCATTTCATCTACATTTTATATAGGTATAGCAGTCATGTAATTTAGAAAAAACAAAATAAAAAAATGGTGTAAAGAGGAAAACAAATTTATTCTATCTGCTTATATGAATTTTTGTATTGTTTTTGCAGAATTAACAAATTAAAAATGAACCATTTGAAATAAACAGTTTTCATATCAAATAAACTACCTCGAACATATATTTTTTTATATTACTATAATCGGATGTACAACACGTTTGTTTTTCTATTTTCACACAGTATATTTTTAAAATATATTAGTGTTCTTTTTATATTTTATGTATGAACGACGGAGGACAAACGTAACAACCAAGTGGATGATTGCATTCATATGAACCATTTTTTAAAATATTCATTTTTTTATCAATTTCACAATAGAAAACTCTTAAATACATAATGATTTCCCTCTTCTTAAGGTAATTAGTTATGCATTTTGAATAGTTTTACTAATTTAATATTACAACATAAATACTAGTGATTGGTGTTTATCAAGTCAACTATTATTTTTAAATAACGTTTTAAAGCTTAAGCCACAATATTAAATGCGGAGAAGAAAAAGCAAAATGCATTTATAAATAGTTTGGAATATTTTCGGCCTCTTTTGTGATTTTCTTCAAGACGTTTTTTTTTTTGTATTAAAAAATTTAGAACAGAAGATTTAAGAATAAAATGAGACTTACATTAAACAAAATGGTTAGTAGGATTCTATTTTAAATGTTAATGTAAAATATTTATGGAAATGTACCAATAGTGGTTCTGTGGTGTAGTGGTTAGCACTGCAGACTCTGAATCTGCAGACCCAGGTTCAAATCCTGGCAGAACCTTTTTTTCTTTCTTTTATTTTATAGATTATGTTTGAATAAAATACAGCACGAAAAATAATATTTAATAAGGTTTCATTTTGTAAGGCCAAGTTTTATTGTTCCAAAAAATATGACGGTGTTACATACTGTATATTTGTATATTGTACCAAGTTTTATTGTTCCAAAAAATATGACGGTGTTACATACTGTATATTTGTATATTGTACCAAGTTTTATTGTTCCAAAAAATATGACGGTGTTACATACTGTATATTTGTATATTGTACCAAGTTTTATTGTTCCAAAAAATATGACGGTGTTACATACTGTATATTTGTATATTGTACCAAGTTTTATTGTTCCAAAAAATATGACGGTGTTACATATTGTATATTTGTATATTGTAAAGGGATGCGTTGATAGGATATATGTGTACATGCATATGTTATTTACTGTAATATAAGTTTATGTAGGATTTGTGCATAACCAATAAAAATAAATGACACACATGTATGTTATCAGACTACCTTTGAAAAATGATTCTAACAAGTCTTAAGGGGGTCTATATTTTCTTTTCTTTCTTGAATTCACTTCTTGCTACATTGGAAATACTGTTAAATACACATTTTGGGAATAAGGAGTCTATAATAATTATATGTATGTTAAGTATTTAACAAATAAGTAATACTTAATTATATACATTTCTTTTTTTTATAAGATAACCAACGGTTTTGCCTATTTACACAGAGAATATTATTATAAGAATAAGAAAAAATAACGAATAAAAAAAAAGAAAGAGATAAAAAAAATAAAAATAAAGAGGGAACCTAAAAATGAAACTATTGGATCTGGCGGGGATAGTAAGAGGCATAAATATAAATACATAAACAGTGGTTTTTCCACATAAGTATAATTGAGAGATATTGACGGTTACATAAGTATTGGATTCCGTGATTTTATTTATGAGCATATTTTTTTTTTCTTTATATTCTATCTAGTCATCTTTTTAAGTATCTATTTACCTTTATGTCTAATCATCTGTTACTTTTTTTTTTATTTCTTCGTTTTCAATTCGAAATATTCTTAATATATCTATATAAACTTTTATAACAACCTTTCACGTAATATAAAATTGATTCCTTTTTATAAAAGTATGAGACATTTACATCATATATACCGGTTCCTCATATTATTTCTCCGTATCTTATGAAAACTCTATATGTATTCAACGAACAACAAAGGAAAAAAACTTATCTATTTAAATAGACAGAACCGTTTTCTGAAAGAAATTGCTGACCATTTTAAGTAAAAAAAAAACAAAAATAAGAAAAAGAGGAACTTGCATTAAATACCTTTCAATTTCTTACAAATGAATCTCTCCATTTTTTCAACATCAACTACCTTCATTTTAAATGCACATACCATTCAGTTAAATACCTTTAGCGAAAAAAAGATGTTCGCAATATATAACACTGTATAAAAAAAGAAATACGGATACACATATTCAATGAAGCAGTGTAACACGTGTAAAATATTTATAATGTGAGAAATATGTTAAAAATAAATACTAATAAAGAAATAAACGAAAAAAAGAAAAGCAAAGAAATGAAATGAAATTAAGAATATGAGAAAAAGTGAAAAAAGCGAAAAAAAATGAAAGAAATAAGCACGTAACGTGGAGGAAATAAATACATTTATTCTGTTTACACTTCTATCTATATGTATTATTTACCTTACGCCGTATGTAGGAAACACGAAATATATGAGTAATGAGTGAAACTCTATAAGGCATGAAAATATAATTTTTTTTATTTTTAAAAAATAACAAATATGCGTAAAAATGTACGCATATATATATATATAATATAAAAAACATTTCGGCTTATTTCTTGTTCCCTATCATCACAAAAAATATAAATGAAAGCACAAACGGTGTTATTCATTTCCAACGTTTATGGATGTCAGTCTTTTTTCAAAAGATTCATTCCCTTTATTATTCTGTACATGCATCAACCCTCTTGAACGCGTGTGACCGTGTTTGGGAGTATTGGGGGTGTGCTTCTGCTTGTGCTTGTGATTATGTGGGTCTCTGGTATTTGTTCTCGTTTTGACAATATATATATATATTTCTATATGTCTTATATATATATATATGTAATATATGCGTGTATATTTAAACTATATGTATACTGGTTTTAGCTGATCTGACAATGGAATTCCGACAAGCAGTTTTAGAAGAAACGGAAGAAATTCTCAAAAAATGCAATAGTAGACTATATTTAAAGATATTGAAGCTTACCGAATATATACAAGATAATTTTGACACCAACGCCACACCAAAAAAAAAAGAACACGACAAACAAGTTATTATAGGAAACATAAATTGGACAGACATAGATGAGCGGTTGACAGACAAAGGAGCAGGAGGAAAAATACAAGGAGAAAAAGATGAAAAACAAAGGCAAGAAAGAAAAGATTCTAGTGAAAATGAGCAAAAAACAGATACCGGTTCGGAAACGGATACAAGCAAGGGCACCAATACAGATACGAGTTCTTCTTATACAAGTACACAAAAAGAAAAAAAAAAGAAAAAGAAAAAGAAAAAGAAAGAGAAAAAACAAAAGGTAGAGGAAGAGGAAAGATGAAATTAAAGGGAGATAAAATGAAAGCAGGAAATCAAAGTATCAAAAACTTTTTTCAAGTAGTAGAAAAAAAAAAAACCAAAGATAATGACGACGAAGAAAATGCTAATAGTGATACATTCAATATAGGAGGAGTTAACACTAGTATAAAAAAATATGTGCCCTTAGTAAACGTATTTTTCTTTTATGGATATTTTAACATAATTATAATTATTTACTTTCTTCTATATAAAACAGATATGTTTACCGGGTATCTATATGTAAATGATGATAGTGACAGTAACGAAGAGTACATAATTTATAATAATAAAAGATTAATTCATATTATGTGCACTCGTTTAAATGAATGTAATTTAAGCGCCGTAAATAAAATAATTGATGATCTATTAATAAATAGAATAAGTTCTTTTAAAATTTTCATATTGGAAAATTTTGATTGTCTAAGAAGAGAATACAAAAAAACATTTATGAACAACTTAAATAAAACCAAAAATTTAGTTTTCATTCACAGTACATCTTGTGATAGTGACATTTTTTTAAGTAACTGTCTTTATATGAGAATTCCCAAACCTACTGAAAATGTATTCTATTCTTATGTTTTACAAATGATGCAAACAAAATATAATATTGAAATTTATGAAGAAAAGAAAAACTCCTTAATGTATTTATTAAAACAGTGTAATTTTGATTTCACTCTGATATTAACTATCATCTATTTTATACAAGTTAATAATGTAAATGATTTTAGTAAACTTTTAAAGCTTGTTGTCAATCCAAATCTTAAAAAATTAATTTCTGTTATTCACAAATGTTCTGTTACGAATAGTTCAATGTTCTTAATTCGAAATATTTTATACAATATTATTGATTCATATTTTGATCAAATGCAAACATTTTTAAATAAATTTTGTAAAGAATTAATAAGTTATCATAGAAGTGATGATGACGAATATAAAAAAGAAATCTATTTTTTATTTTCAGAATATTCTGTTTATGCAGCTTTAACTGATAATCCAATTGTTGTTTTAGAAAATCTATGTTCCAAATTAATAATTATTGAACAAAAATTTGCACATTCTTTAAAAGGAAAAGAAGAAATAGAAAGTGCTTCATTTGATGAAATGTCAACATTCAGTCATAATCCCGATGACGAAACACCAAGATAACTACTACTAATACTAATAATAATAATAATAATAAATAGTAATAATAATAATATTAATAATAATAATAATAATAATAATAATAATAACAATAATAATAATAACAATAATAATAATAATAACAATAAAAATAATAATATTAATAATAAGAAGAATAACAAGAATAATAGGAACCTTCTCTTATTTTTAATTATATGTAATTCTTTTCATAAAAAAAAGATACATTTCGTGATATTCATAATTTATTTATAGTTATCTGTATTTCGTTTCATTTTAAATTTCAGTTTCTTTCTTTTTTTACAAATCCATATAATATTGATATATATATATATATATATATATATATATATATAACGAAC
>LSRZ01000417.1:1533-12999 GCA_001625125.1 Haemoproteus tartakovskyi | reverse complement strand
ATTGTGTAAGCCTGTTTTTTATTTTATGTAGGCATTGTGCATATAGTGTTACAAGAAAATTTGTCGATTTTACTTATTTCTAATAAAATAATAGGTATCTCCTTTTTTTTTTTTTTAGTACTTTTTCAATTGGAGAAACAAAAACTATTCAAAAAAAAAGTATTGACATAAATCAAACAAAAAATAGTTTCTTTTAACTTTAAAAATGTAATAAATTATCATAAAAGTATTCAAAAAGAAAATGGAGAATAAAAAAAGAAAAAAAAAAAAAAACGAAATGACAATAAAAGATTATATGAGCATTAGTCAATGCAGTTAACCAAAAATGCAAAAGATTTTTTTTTTTTTTTTTTTTTTTTACATATAAAACTTTTAGAACACATCGAGTAAGAATACAAAAGGAGTAAGAAAATGAATGCAAGAAAAAAAAAGGGAGAAAAAAAAATAAAATGGACAGCTAGATAAATGAATATATGAACAAATAAACATATAAACAAATAAACATATAAACAAATAAACATATAAACAAATAAACATATAAACAAATAAACATATGAACAGATAAGTATATGATAGATGAATATATTTGATAAATCGATAAATAAAAAAATGAAATGAGAAGAATATCTAATTTATATTGGTCAGTGACCTCCTGATGTGGTTATGATTCATAATAAATTTGTAGTAATGAATCCATAAGAGAATGTGAAAAAGACATGTGAAAAAACTTTATTAAAAAAAACTTTATTAAAAAAACATTATTAAAAAAAACAAGATGTATTTTAATATTACTAAGAATTGTAAATATCGTAGTTTTTTTTCTTTTTCTTTTTCTTTTTCTTTTTCTGTTATTCTTTTATAATTTTGTATATTGGAAATTGAAATGTAAATGTAAATTTAATATATGTGACTATCATACAAATATATAGGCAATTAAATTATAAAATCATATAAAATTCAGTTAAAAGCTTATACAATGTTAAACTGTATATATGTTATATAAATAGTTGTATCCATATATTTTATGTTTCTATTTTTGTATTGGTAACAGTAGAAAAATAAAGTATAGTGTAATTATCTGTTGTGCTTGAAAAAAAAGAAAAAAGAATAAATGGAAAATTCATATTAGAAAATGCATTAATGAATACTAATATATTATTTACATAATAATATATTGTTTCCATACTAATATATTATTTATATTTAACAAAATGAGTTTTAATATATTTACAAAAGTTCGATATTGGGAAAAGGGCATAATGAATACAAACTATCTAAGATATGACCTATCGAATATAAAACGGAGACCTTTATGTTGCAAAAAAACATATTGTGCAATACAAGTAATTGAAAAACCAGAAATAACAAAAACAGTGGTGACAAAAGGTAAAAAAAAATATATATATTCTGATTTGCTTTTAAAAAAAAACAAAAGAAATGGCAATTTTTTAATAACAGTAGCACATTTCTGTAGCTCCAACGAAAATGTTTTGAATAAAACGATGACAAACAAAAACAAAACAAATAAGGATACACATGAGAACAATACTGTTGACAAAAAAGACAACACAAATGATGACATGAAAAAAGATCAAAGTGGGAATCAAATCAAAGGAGAAAAGGAGAATATTAAGTTCCAAGAAAATTTTGTAAATACAAATATGAAAGAAAAAGGGGACTTAATGAAAAAGAAAGAAATGGTAGTAGAAAATGAAGAGGAACAAAAAAGGCAAAAGAATCTTATAGAAAAAGAAGAAGAAAATAAGACAGAAGAAGAAATAATAGATGATATAAAAAAAAAGAAAAAAAAAATGGACCAAATTTCGCATATTTTATTACTCTTTCAATACAATATTTTTGTCATATGTTATTTATAAAGTATATAAAAATGACATGAATTTATCAAAAGCGGAAGAAAGTATAACAACAGATTTTATAAAAATCTTTTATAGTTTTGAAGAAAAAAAAAGTCTTGCAAATTCCGAATTTGTAACATGTTTAGATGAACAATTAAATAAACAAATTGCTATGTATTTTATGCAACTAGATACAGATAAATCTTCCGGATTTTTACGAAATGATGCTATAAATTTTTTATCAGAATTACACATAAAAGAAGATGATGAAATTGTACAAAAATTTATAAATCAAGGAATAGGAAAACAAAAAGAATTGAAAAAAATATCAGGTTGTTCTTTACAAGAATTTGCTGCTTTAATAGAAAATATTATTCTGAGAAGTAAAACAAGAACTGAAAAACAAATATTACCAACACCAAAAAAACCAACTCCTTTTGAAAACACCAAACAATTTTATTTATCTTTTTTACAATATTATTTAGATACATGTCTTTATTATTGGAAAACTTCTTCATTATATATTCATTTCCAAAAAATGAAACAGAAAGGAAAAGAGGAAGAAACTACATATTTACAAAATTTGGAAAATATAGAAAAAAAAATTCTTGATAAATTAACAAAATATAACGAACAATATGTAGATAAAAATAATTTGCCTTTACTTTATATATTAAGTGAAGAAGAAGTAAGACAAAACAGAACAACATTTTCCGATGAATCAGTAGAAAGAGAAATATTACTTATTGAAAAAAAAAAAATAGAAGAAACAATTCACCTTCTGAATAAATTAAAGTTAAAAAAAGAATTAAGCGAAACAGAGATACAAAGATTGAATCACCTCAAAGGAAGACTAAAAAATATAAAGAGAACTATTTGGAAAGAAGAACTCAAAAAATACTTTTTTATGTAAAAAAATGAAAGTCTTATCTTTAATATTATAAAGGAAAATTTTAAATCATATATATTTATATACATATGTCTATACAAAACAATACACAATTTTCTGAAAATTCCAATTCCGGTATTTGCTTGTTATGGTTTGTAATAGTTGCTTCTTTTTTATTTCAAAATACAAATATGGTTTCATCGATCGTAGTTGGAATATTATCAGGTACATTTAAGTAACAACGATATCAATTTTCTTTTTATGTATATTATCACATTTCTGGGTCCTTCTTTCATACTCGCTTTTCTCTTCATTAGTTTTGTAATGCTTTTGCTTTATATTAATTCAAGGAATATAATTTTCATATCTTTTTAATTTGCTGATATTGTAGCGATATTTTTAATGAATTCAATGTGTAGGCTCTTGGCAAAAGGAAGTAGAAAACGGAAATAGAAAACGGATATAGAAAACGGAAAGAAGGAAATTGAAGGGTTTTATTGGAAAATAAAAAGGGTCTTCAATCAAATTTCTTTTCTTTTTGTTAAATTATAATCACAGATACGTAATATTTTTTATCCATATGTTTTATGAATTAGAAGTCATTCTGTTTTTACGCATCATAAAATTGAAAAACGAATTGTTTTACAAAAAGTATTTGTCTATTTTTTTAATTTTCGAATATATGTTACTGTAAAGAAATACCGGGAACAAATGATGGAAAAAAATGATAAACACATATGATAAAAACATATGATAGAAACATATGTTATATATGTTATAAGTGTTTGCTCTTTTTTAAAAAAATGTTCTTTTATAGATTTAAATAAAAAAAGAAAAAAAGGATTATATTAGAATATAGATAGATAGATGAACTGGACCAATTGAAAATATTAACAAGTTTATATTTTTAAATAATATTCTTTTAAATAATAGTTTTTATAATTGACTAAGAAAACAGACTAACGAATAAAATATTGTGTAAGCCTGTTTTTTATTTTATGTAGGCATTGTGCATATAGTGTTACAAGAAAATTTGTCGATTTTACTTATTTCTAATAAAATAATAGGTATCTCCTTTTTTTTTTTTTTAAACAAAAAAAAAACATATATTGAAAATAAGATAGGAAAAAAGTTTTACAAAATGAAAGAATTATAGCATATCAAATAATTGCTGTTTGTCAATGAAAACTGTATAATGTAGTAATGTTGACAGCGTATGACAAAGAATAATTAAAAATGAAAAGAGAATATAAAAAAAGTGAAAATATTTAAAAATGAAAAATGAAAAAATTGAAATAAATTGAAATAAAAAATTAAGTCCCAAGGTAATAAACACTGGTAACGAATTATATTTTTAGAAAAAATAAAAAAGAATATATTATAGAATTATTCAGTATCTTTTCATTTTTCTTTCTCTTTCTTCCAACCTCTCCTTTTCTCTACATAGGTATATATATATATATATACAACAACAACTTCATGTGTAAACAATCTTTATAATTCATTAAAATAAGATTCATACATTATGTGTATAATTATACTTTATATACGATCATATACACAAATAAGGGAAGACACAACAACAAATTATCAACAGTTCCTCCAAAAAGCTCTAACAAACATAATAAAATACTCATGAAAATTACATGTGTGGTTTGTTTTATGTAATATAGTGAAAAATAAGAAACAATGAAAGTTGTTAGTGTTCCTAACAGCTAAGAAAAAAAAAAAAAAAAAGAGAAAGAGAAAAAGAAACGTAGTTTTAACAGCAATTTTAGCAATTATCGATATTAGTAGTAATGGAAGTAAAATACATGAACACAATGTTATTAAATAATGTGTAAGTGAACAAATAAAAATGTAAAACTTAAACAAAAAGTGATTTTAAAAAATAATTTTCTCCAATATCTGTTTTCTTATAAATCATAAAAACACACTTAAACAGATAAATCGTACACAAAGACCCCTCAAGTATACACAAAGCATACATCTGTAAACATATACATATGTTATGTTGTAAAAAACATACCGTTTTTTTTTTATATATTTGGGTAGAAGGAAAAGATTTCCCAATAATGGCAGCCATAGGATCAGCGAAGAACATAGGAGTTAAAATGTACAAAGGAAATTTAAAGAAAAAAAAAAGAGAAACTATGACATTGTATATTATTATTCCTTTATCGTAATAACTACCAAATCTGTCATAATAAAAAAAAAAGAAAAAAAAAAGAAAATATGTATATAAATATATATGTATATAAATATATGTTCGGTGTTAGTATGTCTTCTTTGTATAACTTTTTTTTCTCCTTTCTCTTCTGATGTCTTACCTAAAAGGATAAAAAAAACATCTTGCAATAGAGATAATTGACAAGGTATATATATAATTCACACTTGGATTGTTTTGCAAAATATCCCCACTCGACACATCTTTAAAGTTTCTGTATCCATTAATTTTTGTGTCGAATAACATAATGAGTATTCCACACAACATATGTGTCAGTTTTCTACATAAAGAAAAAGTAAAATTAAGAATGAGAAATGGTAACTATTGTTATCACTTCTTTTTTTAAGGTTTTCTCTATGTTTCCTTTTCCCGTTTAGTATTATACAAAACCAGCCAAAGACACTCGAAACAACTTTGGGTATTTGTAAAAGTAATACAAATGTTTATGACATAACGGTCTGGACACACAGATAAAGATTGCTATTTTCTTTTCTTTTTTTTATTTCTTTTTATTGCATTTTTTTTTTTTTTTTTCATATTCTTTGTTATCATATACTTTCTTGATTTTTACCTTGCATAAAAAACAGGGATTTTTTTGCAAAAATCTAAAGTACAGACGGTCAAACATATCAACAAAAAATAATGAAAGGGAGTCATTTTTCAAATTTCGGAAAATTATGAAATGTTTTTGGATGTTTCTAAATATTTCGAAATGGTTCTAAATATTTCGAAATGTTTTTAGATGTTTCGAAATGCTTCTAAATGTCTAAAATATACATATTTAACAAGTACCAGTACAAAAAATGAATTTATTTAAAAACAATAGCAAAGAAAAAAAAAATTTATGTTTCCCTATTTTCTCATAAATGCTAATAAGAAAAACATAAATTAGCTAACTAAACAGTACAATATTGCATCTTGCTTTTTTTTTTTTTTTTTTTTTTTAATGGTATTAAAGGGAGAAAGCAAATAGGAAAAAAAAAATAAAATATTTGTTTTATATCTATATATGTCGTTATATATAAATATACGATTAGCATTTGTGCATACATGTAATTATATACATAAATATATATATACATAATATTATTAATAAACACAGGAAATGTGTTTGAAGTGGTTTATTTGGAGAAAAAATAAAAGTTCTCTAAACGGCCACATCATTTTTATCTTAGATAAAAATTATGAAAAAAAAAAACAAAAAAATTCTCTACTGATTATAATGATCATAACGTTTACGGTTTTTTTTTTTTTTTTTTTTTGTAACATGTTGCAAACATGAAAAAAATAGTTCGAAAAGAAGTATGTAATGTTTTGTTTTGTTTGTCTAATATAGTAATATATTTAACTTTCAATTTTTGTTTATTTCTGAATATCCCTTTGTATTTATCTTTCATTGGAATTTATTAAACATGCTACCAAGTGATGATTCCGACGATGAACAAGAAATAGAGTTCAACAATATTTTGTACGAAGATTCGAAAGAAGAAGAAATAGATTATTACAATGATACTTTACCACACATAAATTTTTATCTAAAGTTTCAAAATGAATTCTTTTTGCAAAATTTTTGTAATGAGTTAAAACTAGTAACGGAGGAAGCAAAAAAGACAGATAGTAATTCTAGTTGGTGTGAAAAAAAAGATTATTATCAAAAACAAAAGGAAGAACAAAATGGACAAATATATCAACAAAAGCATCATTTGAAGGATGAAATAAGAGAAAATGAAAGAGACAGAGACTCTTTAGGGAAAAATATAAAAGAAAATGTGAAAGTGGAAGTGGAAATGGAAGCCGAAGAAGAAGAAGAAGAAGAAGAAGAGAAAGAGAAAGAGAAAGAGAAAGAGAAAGAGGAAGAAGAAACTAAAACGAAAACATATAACAGTGTAGACACTATTACAAAAGGAATAATTTATAAAGGATATAATCCTATGGAAATTAATGGGGAGAGTATAAATCTATTATCGGAATGTGGATTTTGTATTGATGATACGACGGAAGAAGAAAAAAAGACATTAGAAAAGAAAATATTAAAAAATAAAATATTAGAAAATAAAACATTAGAAAATAAAACATTAGAAAATAAAATATTAAAAAATAAAACATTAAAAAATAATACATTAGAAAATAAAACATTAGGACAAAATTCTGAAACTGATTTTGAAAAGAAGGAATTACACGAAAGAGACACAAAAGAAAATGGACCAAATGAATTAGAAATGTCAGCAAAAAAAGAAGCAGCAAATTTATGTAAACGACTAGAAGAAATATTTCAAACCAATTCCTTACATTTAGATGAACATGAAGAATATACGAAGAAAATTAATTTTCTATTTCAAAATTGTAAAAGCAAATTTACATTTAGTATAGAAAGGGAACTGTTGACAAATGAACAAACAAATAAAAATTGTTTTATATGTAATCAGAAAAAGAAAAATTTTAATAAGGTTTTAAATTCTGCTAATATAAATGTATGTTATGAGTGTAAAATTTTAGACAACAATTTCCGAATGATTTCTTTAAGTAAATTAATAAACAAATATTGTTTAAATAATCAAGATTTGTTAAAATATGAAAAACAGTTAATTATTTTATCTACAAAAAACCCAAGGGGATATGCAAAACAAATGAAATTATTCTTTTTATTTCAAATAAAAGAAATTGCTATAAGAAAACATGGGTCTTTATTAAATACACAAAAATTATATCACGAAAAAATATGTAACACAAAAAAAGCTAAGTCTCCTAAAAAAAAAAATTCATAAATGGAAAAAAACAAAAAATATTTATAGCAAAGAAGCGGAAATTAATGAGAAACATAAAATTATTTGTGATGAAGATGCCCACTCCTTTGATGAACCTATATGTATTGATCAAAAAGAAAGCGTTTATAAAAAAAGTTGTAAAAAATGTAGCTTCTATGTAGAATATATGCAGATATAAAACAAGGTGAAAAATTACCGAAAAAGAAAAAAAATAAATATACTATTTCGAAACTATGTGTATCTGATAAATAAAATATTAATTCATTTATTTTAAATGAAATGTATTCCTATAAGAAAATATTTCTTTTAGTCCAAAAATCTTCTTATGTTGTCAGATGGGTCCTCCTTTAAATTATATACAAAGGTGTACCAATCTATAATTCCTTAAAATAAGAGACCGATAAAACATATGAAAAAAAATAAAAGTGATATTAATAATAAAAAAAGGACATAACATTCAAAGGAAAAAGCATTTAAAATATGAAAAGAGTTAACATATAAAATAGTGGGAATAGAAGAACAAACAAAAAAAAACAAAAAAATTATTAATAGTTGACATATTTATATTTGTTTTTCTTGGTACCATCTGAAGGAGCCCATTCATGAATTTTATTTATAAATTGAGTTTTTGTTAAATATTCTAAATCGCTAAATGACGAAAATACACATTCTGTTAAAAAAAAAGAAAAAAAAAGAAAAAGACGGTTGTAAATCAATACATACATTATATTTATTAGATATGATATATATACATATATATATATATTATTGTATGTGAAAACAAAATATAGATAATAAACCATTATTAATTCGTTTCTTAATAACATAACGTTGAAATATTTAATTCATATGTAAAATATATGAAATTAGTTTTAATAATATTTTTATTCATATTCATTTTCATATTCATTTTCATATTCATTTTCATATTCATTTTCATATTCATTTTCATATTCATATATGATGTTGACATTACAGAAATCACTTATGTCATCTATCTACTTCGTTTTGACAATTTTAATTTTTTTTTTTTTAATTTTTAATTTCTTATTTTCATTGATTATCTATATTATTATTATCTATTTTTTTTTTTTTTTCTATATTTTATTTTGCTTTTACGTATGGCATCATTGGCTATTGGGAGTTCATCTACAAACTCATTTATTGTTTTTATATTAAATTTCAAATTTTTTTTTTTTGCTTTATGCTCTTCAGTTAATTTGCGACAATTTTCTACATATACTATAGGTGCAACTGAAAAAAACAAAAGAAAAAATTGTTATTTGTGTCAACGAAAGACATTATTCTAAATATCGTATCGTTATATCCCATTAATATCAATTTTTATTAAAAATATACATAAATGAAAAAAAAAAAAAACTGTATATTCCATTTTGTCGGTATGTATAGATTTAAATATGCATAATGTATTATAAAATAGGAAGTACCTGGTATGTCTATACTTCCCTGATTTTTTATTTGTCCTGAATTTACAGTTAAAGGCCACTCAAATTTTGTGTTTTTTAAAAAAACCTGAAAATTTTCAAAGGTGATAGAAGAATCTTTTTCAAAAAGGATCTCCCAATTTTTTTTCTTTTTTCTTTTTGTATCTTCCAAATCAGTAAATTCGTTATTGTGAGAAATCACATGTCCTAGTAATTCTTTATTTGACAATCGCCCGAAAATCTTAATAAAAAAAAAAAGAAAAAAAATAGTTTTAAAAAAATGGTTCACCAAAGAATACAAGAACAGACAAGTAAAAAAATGTTTTGTCTGATAAGTGTTATTGGATACAGTTGTGTACACCTAGAATTATAACTTCAGATCAAATAAAGAATAAGGATTCATATGAGCTTTTCTCTAAGGAGATGCAACGTTCTGTTTATACCTACTGTTGTCTATACTTACCTTTATAATATCAAAAACAAGGTATGCATTTTGAAGACGTTGAATTCTTTTTCTTTTGTTTTCTCCTTGTTCTTGTTCTTGTTCTTGATGTTGTTGTCGTTTTTGTCTTTTTTCCGTTCCCTTAAGCTTGAAATGAATCTGAGTCTTTCTTTTTTCTTTTATATTTCTTTTAACTTCTATTTTCACTTCTATGTCCACTTGTCCTTTTTCTTTTTTTTCCCCACTTTTGTTTTTGATGCAAAAAAGTTTTCCCCTTTTATAATACACTAGGTTCTCTTTCTTGTTTATCACTTTTAGTATTGTTTGATTTTTTTTCAGTGTATAACTATTTAATAATTTATTTTCAATTCCTTTTATGAATAAGCAATGGATGAGCATAAACAAAATGTTCGGCAGAAGCCGTTTCATTAACGGCATTTCGAAAAACCTTATATATTCTATCTACAAGTAAACATGAAATAATTATTACCTTAAGTCAGTAAAAGGAAAGAAAAAAAAGAAAAAAAAAGAAAAAAAAAAGAAAGAAAAAGGGATTAATTACACTGTAAACGGAACAAGATGTGGAAATTAGGGTTTTTATATTTTTTTTAAATTATAAAATATATAATGTTTACAATAATCAAAAAAAACAACAGTTTATATATATATAAATATAAATATATGTGTTTATATAAAAATAGCAAATTAAATTATAAAAGATGTTAAAATATATTTTATAAAAAAAAAATTGAAAAACATATCCACTGTAATAAAATTGGATAGGAATGGTAGTGAAGTGAAAATAAAATTGAAAATAAAAAACTGAAAAGACTCAAGTGTTTAACATAAATAAAGATGTACAGTAATACATAGAATGATGCTACAATAGGTATAACTAAAAAAAAAAAAAAAAAAAAACGTTCACCGAAATAATTTTTAAATTATGTCCACATTAAACACAAAATCAAAAATCAAATTTGATACTTTTCTATTTTTATTTTTTTAGCAATATTTATTTTTTCATAACATGTTTTTAAAATTATATCTTTATAAATAATTTTTACATGATGACAGAAAATTATTAAAAATATATTTGTTTTTATATTTCCTAATTAAAGAAAAAAAAAAAAAAATTCTAATAGATTCTAATAGATTCTGAAGTTTTTATTAACATGTATTACACCTTAAGACACATTAAACATATATTATAGTTTCTTATTTGAAACTGAATTTCTCATTTCATACTTTTCTTTTTCTCTTATACGACATTCTGTTTCATATATATAGGTTAGCAGAAAAACAGAAAAACAAAAACGATAGACCGGTGTGTTAATTAATCTAAAATTTTAAGTATCATTTTTTGTATTTATAAAAAAATAAAGATATTTGCTAAAGAAATAATACAGGGATTATTAATATCTGAAATGGTATTTATGGAATAATTAAAAATAAACACAAATAGATATATTCTAATCTAATCTATTATATTCCATTCCATTCTATTTATTATTCAATATACTTATTGTAACTAGAATATTTATTAAATTTTATATTTATGTGTATATATATATATATATTATATTTCCTACATAAATATATATATATACATGTCGACGTATAAGGTTCTTTACTCTAAAACAATACCCATCGAAAAAAATATACACTTAATGTAAACATATAAAGATGTACAAATGTAAAGCAACGTATAAAATAAAAAAAAAAATAATAAAATTATTTCAATCTACAATAAATGTTCTTATATATATTTATACATACATATGTTTTTTAAATAGAAAAAACCTTTTTTCGTTGATCTTTTTTTTACTTCAGTTGTTTACCAAT
>LSRZ01000416.1:0-15749 GCA_001625125.1 Haemoproteus tartakovskyi | reverse complement strand
GTTTAACAGATTCTGCAATTTCGTTATAGTGTCATTAGTAGGTGGGGATGAAACATTAAAATTATTCATTTTTCAACATCACAAGCTTTATTAACTTCTTTTTTTATGTCTTCCTTTGCTATTATGGATTATTCTGGATTTCGTTTTGTTTTTTTGTTTTTTTTTCTACAGTTTGAATTTTTAAATGACTTTATATTATTTATTGTTACTTTAGGTGTTTCAGTTATTTTTTTTTTTTTCTTTAATTTTTAAAATTTTCTTTTTATTATTTCTCCACATATTTTTATTTAACATGAACTCCACATATTATCAAAAAATTTTCAGAAATGGGATAATAAAAAAAAAGGTTAAAAACGAATGTTTTATAAAGAACAAAAAGAAAAGAAATGAAACCTTAAATGTAATAATAACAAATCGTTGCTTATAATGTGTTTGTGTAGATTCTTATTTATATATATATATGTATATATATATTTTATTAAATTCTATTATATTTTTTTAAAATTGTTACGATATTAGAATTTCAATGGAATTTTTATATGCATATAGTTATATTATATACCCTATTTTCTAAAGACTTGTTATAAAAATATGTAACAAGATAATTTAGTTACCTTAATATACTGAAAAACAATTTGTGTCTTTTTCCTTTTTTACTTATGTTTCATAAAATTGCAAGTAAATACATAATTATAAATCATTATTCAAAACAGATGTATTTATATGTACTTGCAACCTATATGATGTGTATATATATAAATATTTATAAAATATAATTTATTTGTAAGAACAAACTGACAGTTCATCCTATATTCTTTATGCTATATATATGAATCTATATATTTATCTATTTGTCTGTATATATACACATATATAAATACATAATTATACAAATGAATTTATTCAAATGTATATGGTACAGTTGACATCACTTCGTTATAATAATTCTTTTAGCTTATTTTGTCTACTTACAAATTGTTTTCTGTTTTTACAAAAAAAACCTAAGACTCTTTAAAAATATTAAAAATATTAATTGTATTTATTTATATATATTTTTTTTTTTATTGCCTTTTATACTTGTTTTTTTATAATTATTAGTTTTCATTAAAAGTTGAAAAAAAAAAAATAAACATAAATTTAAGAGAATTTTCCTAATAAATACCCATTTCTTCTTGATATTTATATTTTCTTATTTTTATTCTTATTAAACAACGTGGAAATATGACACTCTGTTTATATAAACACATATTTGCTTATAAAATGTATTCAACATGATATATACTATTTCATAGCGTTATTTAAATATATCCTCTTCAAAATATTTCAGATAAAATTGGTAAATTTGTTTCATCGAAATAGAGTTCCTCTGAAACATATTTCTTAAAAGTTGCATTCTGCGATTTGCATTTAAGGGGTTAACAAGAAAAAAAAGAGAAAAACAGAAGAAAAAAAAAAAAAAATGGAAAAATCTTATTAATTGGACCTTTTCTAAAAAAAAAAAATATTTATGCACTGTTTTAATATGCATTCATACATCCAATATGTACACGTATGTATTATATATATATTTATATAAGCATTATATAAATTGCAAATGTGAAATAAAAAATATAAAATATTACATACGCAATATATGAATTATTATTATAATTAAAATTATATTTATTATAAAATTTTTTCCATTTTTCAATTTTTCCATGTTGTATATTATTTTAAAATGAAAATAAAAAAAAAAAATAAAAATAAATAAATCCCAAAAAAAGATAAAACCAAAAAAAAGATAAAACCAAAAAAAAGGAAATAAAACACTGATAAAATTTGAACAATCCGAACAACGAGTTTTGTGAACTGAAATTTGAAAACTGAAAAGTAAAGATTCAAAAAATTTAAACATAATTTGTGAGCTGAAAATCGAAAAGCTGTAGAAAATTGAAATTGTTGATTGATCGATCAACCAGTCGGTCTGTTTTGTTTATTTTTACAAAAAGAAAAAAAGAAGAAAATATATTGTTAAAAATGTCACTCCAAGTAGTTGATGCAAATGAATTTCAACATATCCTTCGTATTTTAAATACGAATGTTGATGGAAAAGAAAAAATCGTTATTGCATTAACGGCTATCAAAGGGATTGGTAGACGAATGGGAGCAGTCATTTGCAAACAAGCAAATGTAGATATGTCTAAGAGAGCTGGAGAATTAACAAAGGAAGAGATCAGCAATGTAAGTGAAAGAAGATGTTTTTTAAAAATGTTGATATAAAAAAATGACACGAAGAAAAAAGAAAAGGACAGAAAAGATGAAAAATGGAAATAGAAAACTCTTTTTTTTTGTTTAATTTTTTTTGGTTTTTTTGATTTCTCCTATTCCATTTCGTTTATATAGCACCTTTTTGTTTTAGTTTTGTTTTATGTTCATTTTTATTTTATGTTCATTTTTATTTTATTTTCTATTTTTTTTTTTTTTTTTAGATTGTTGCTATAATGAGTAATCCTACCGAATTTAAGATTCCAGATTGGTTTTTAAATAGAAGAAAAGATTATAAAGAAGGAAAAAACATTCACGTTATAGCAAACCAGTTGGATTCATATTTACGTGAAGATTTGGAAAGAATGAAAAAAATTCGTTTACACAAAGGACTTAGACATCATTGGGGTTTGAGAGTTCGAGGACAACATACTAAAACAACAGGAAGAAGAGGAAGAACTGTTGGTGTTGCTAAAAAGAAGGGTGCATAAATAAAGAAATAAAGAAATAAATAAAGAAATGAATAAAGAAAGAAATAAAGAAATGAATAAAGAAAGAAATAAAGAAATGAATAAAGAAAGAAAGAAATAAAGAAAGAATATATCAACCCATTCTAGTCAAGTATAGTCAAGTATAGTCAAGTATAGTCAAGTATAGTCAAGTACAATTAAGTACAGCCAACTACATCCCACTCCATATCAATAACTCATTGTGAATAGGAAGCAAAAACAGGAAAAGGAAAAAGAAAAAGAAAAAATGTCGCATCCATATATATATATATATAATACTTATATAATATATAATAGGATCATATATCAAATTCTTCTTTCCCCTTCATACGAATAACAAATATTATAATAATATAACATTTCTTTGTTTTTGCGTTAATGATTTAGATCTCTTTCTGCATTTGTATCTATTATTTTTATTTATGTATTTTTATTTCTTTGAACGTTTTTATAAATTTATATTTATTATGTAGACTATTTATTTAGTGAAAACGAACTTATTACACTCAAACAGTTGGATCAAAACATAAATCTTTTTATAACAATACCGTTAAATATATATCAATATATATATATATATATATATATATAAAAGTATAAGAGGAATAAAGATTTTAAATATAAAAAAAAAGGAAAAAAAAAATTTCTTCTGTGTGATCTATTTCAGAATTACTATTATAAAAAAAATCTTAAATTATATATAATAAAATAATTTCTTTTGTGTTCGTTGATTAAATTTATTTAGTATAGAGAGCGGTTGTAAAATGATTGAAGATGATTGAAAATGGTTGTGATATGTTTTGTTGAAAAAGTAAAACATATATTACTATGTAACTTATAGTTCCCCATTTCCATTTTTTTTTTTTTTTAAGACACATCTAAATGTATCTTTTATGTTTTTTAATTTTTTTCTTTTCTTTTTTTTTGTTATATTCAAGAAACTCTTTTGCGTATTTATTTTTACTGTTGTAAAAAGAAAAAAACAAAACAAAAAGCAAAAGCAAAAGTATGTATCCTTTTTGTATTGTGCTTATTTCAGATTAAATATTTATATATACTATGCACGTGCGCATGTATAAATGTAACTATATAACCTATGTACTAATAAACACTGGCATATGAATTATGAATGGTGGTTTACAATTTTCTTATATAAATATTTAATGTAAATAGATACAATGAAAAATATATTATTATGAGTATAAAATATTTCTTTTTTTTTCTTCTTCTTTTTTCTATTACCTTTATATATACATATATATATTTATATATTTATATATTACATATAAACAAATTTCATTTTCTTTATTATAAAATGTACAGCTGGTTTTCTATGAACAATACAGAACCTTAGTTTCATATTTAGTTTATTTAATTATTTTTGCTTAACTTAATACACAAAAAAAAAAAAAAAAAAAAAAAAAATAAAAAGTACAATAAAAAATAAGTGTATATATATATAATATATATGTATATAAACAAGAACTATATAATGTTTGGTAGATGTAGATTTATCCTTTTTTTTGTTGCAATTCTTTTTAAAATTGAATAAATAAAAAAAAAATAATGATTGATAGACGTTCTAAAGAAAAGGAAGTAAATGAAATGTGGGAAAAAGGAGCAAATGAAGAAAAGAAAGAGAAAGAACTAAACATGAATTTGCAAAAAAATAAAAACTATACTACATTACAATTCGTTACAAACAACTTGAAACTAGGCATTTCTTTTTTTACGACATTGTATGATAAAAAGATTGATGTGTATAAAAGATCAAGTGATTATGTTCATTTATGGTTAACCGTTTATATTGACAAAGAACAAATAGTTGATAACAGACGAATCAGAACAGTTGAAAATGAAACCACACATATATTGGAACAAGAACAAAAAATTGAAAAAAAAAAGGAAGAAACAAAAATTCGAGAAATAGAGTATCCTTATAAGTTTAACATCATAATGGAAGCAAGTGATGATTCATATAAAGAAGAACAAGAGAATAATGAACAAATACAAATAAAAGAAAAAGGAAACATACGTATAATGAAAAAAGACATGTATTTTCCACTACCCATATCAGTAGTGTTACTTAATTATAATTCATTACAAGAGTTTTTAAAATGTGATAAAGAAAAACTAGTAAGATACACTTTAATGAACTTGACTAATTGGATACACAAATGTGGAAATTCTGATAAAGAGAAAAAAATGACAAAAAATAAAAATTGCAATAGTGATAGAGATAGAGATAAGTTATATCTAATGGGAGAAAATAAAGAAAAACAAGAAATACAAAAAAAAGAAAAAGAAAAAGACACTGAAATTGAAATTGTGGATATGGATATAGATATGAATACGAAAATGGATAAAGATATGGAAATTAATGAGAAAGTAGAAAAAAAAGAAAAAAGAAAAGATGAAAATGCAGAGGAAGACGAAGACGAACAGGAAGGAGTAGAAAACAAAAAGGAGGAAAAAAAAAAGGAGACAGGAGAATGTGTAGGAGAATTAGATTTCACTAAAGAGGGTGTATTAGAGAAAATGAACAAATTCCTAATTTTAACTTATATGGATTTAAAACAAAGAAAATGTTATTGGGTCACAGCCAACCCAGTTATAACACCTAAAATAGAATTTCAAAAAAAAAAAAAAAAATGGAAAGAATTTTTTTTTATATGGATTTAAATAAAGTGTATATAGATAATGGAACACAAACAATTAATGTTATAGATTTAATTTATTTATCAAAATCATTACCTTTACTTTTTGATTCTGGGAAATCGTATTTATCTAGTCACGTTTTTTTGTTACTCAAGTTGAAAACAAATACAATTCTACAAATGATGCCGGATGAGGATTATAGAAAAATATATATAAATACATTATTCGATGGTCAACACAAATATACAAACATAAATGAGATACCTAAACAAGTGCATGCGTCTAAAGAAGAAAAACAGTTTTACACAATTCAATCAATAAAAGAAGTAATTGAATATATAACAGATGCCAAAAAAAATACAAAAAAAATAGACGTATTAAACAAACATTGCAACAATATAATATTACCAATAAGTTGTTTAGATGAATTAAACGATGAAATCAAAAATTCAACAACAAAAATATTAGAAAACATTAAACAAAATTGGTTTTCTCTCTATATATGTATCATAGATCTAAATAGTAAAGTACACATGTTAGGATGGAATTTCAGAAATTTTCTTTATTGTCTCTCTATGAAATATGAACTTTATGATTTCGATATTGAGGTTCTGGCTTTTCGAGATATAGATCTATTTAACAATAAGTTTTTTTGTCGTCAAGAACAAAATGGAGACGTCATGTGGAAGTATCCATTACCTCAAAATTTAAAAATGCTAAATGGGGATAATCAAAACAAGCATCCTTGTTCTGTTGACTTGACAGATGACACATACTATAATGTATGTTCTATTTCTAGAATTGACTATTCGGAAATTGATATAACAGATGTGCAGACAAATGGTACTATACAAATACTAGGAGATACATTAACCCGAAACAAAAAAAATGAAAACGGACATACTTCTTCGGCCCACTTAATAAAGTATTATCTGAATTCTTCTGTATTTACAATAAAAGTTCCAAAGAAAAAATATTTCATACGTCATGATAATTCCAAATATGTAAAAAAAGTGGAAACAGATAACGACGACTGTGGAGATAAAACGAAAGAGGAAGACGAAGAGATAACAACAGAGGAAGAGGTAGAGATAACGAAAGAAGAAGAAATAACGAAAGAGGAAGAAATAACTAAAGACGAAGAAATAACGAAAGACGAAGAAATAATGAAAGACGAAGAAATAACAAAAGAGGAAGAAATAACGAAAAAGAAATGGGATCAAATGAAGGACCCTGAACAGACACCACTATACAACATTATAGCTGGGTGGAAAATGCACGGACAAGCACATCCCAAGAAAAATAACTTAAAACGATATATTTGCATGTTAGATTTAAATCGATTTTCAGATCTTAAAATAGCACAAAGAAAATCACTTGAGTTAAACTTAAAATTAATGAACTGGAATATGTCAAATAGTGTGCAACTGCATATGTTAAAAAATTTAAAAATATTAGTAATAGGATTAGGAACATTAGGATGCTCAGTAGTTCGAATTTTAGTAGGGTGGGGAGTAAAACATTTTACATTAGTCGACAATGCCCGAGTTTCGTTTTCCAACCCAGCTAGACAAAGTTTATATACATTTAACGATGCGGCTTATAATGAAAACATAGGAGAATATAAAGTAGTAGCAGCAAAAAAACAATTGTTGCAAATGGTACCAGATCTTAACATAACCACACATATTATGGACATTCCAATGCCTGGTCATTTAAATTATTTAAATGAAGAACTAGAAAGCACTTATAAAAAGTTGGAAGAACTAATTATATCGAATGACGTTGTTTTTCTTCTCACGGATTCAAAAGAATCGAGATATTTCCCTTCTTTGATTATTGCGGAGCAACAATATAACGCCTTTAAATATATTCGAGATGCGAATAACAAACAAAATGGACACAATGAAAAAAATGGACACAATGAACAAAATGAACATAATGAACAAAATGATCACAATGAACAAAATGAACACAACAAACATAACGAACACAACAAACATAACAAACACAACAAACATAATAGGATAATTGAAGGATTTGATGAAAAAAAATCAAATGCGTTTGACAAAGAGAATTATAATAACAGTAATGACCAATCCCAAATATACAATGACCAATTCTTGCAAGATCATCTTAATGTGTTTGTGAAAGATTTTTTTACGAAAGAAGAGTTAAATATATCCGTTGATTCATTTTTCAAACAAATTATAAAAAATGTCAATATATTGCCGAAATTACCACCATTAGGGATAACAGTAGCACTTGGCTTTGATTCGTGTATAATTTTAAGACATCCTTATTTATATTTTAAATGTGCATGTTATTTTTGCAATGATCTTAATTCTCCAATGGACTCGATTACTGACAGAACTCTTGATCAAAAATGTACAGTAACAAAACCAGGAATCAGCTCCATCGGTAGTAGTATTGCAGTGGAATTATTAATATCTTTAACACAACATCCTATGTATTTTTATTCGCCACATACAACGGAAGAGCATCAGTTACGTTCTTTTTTTAAGGAACCCAATATATCGCAAAAATGTAACACTCCCAATATTCCTCAAGATATATTGTTTCTGACAGCGACCCCACACATTATAAAATATAACATATCGAATTTTTCGACTAAGAAATTGTATAGTTATTCTTTCGATAAGTGTATCTGTTGCTCGGAAAAAATAATAGAAGCCTATCAGTTGGATAAAATGGATTTTGTTAAAAATGTAATTTTTACTCTTTTCTTTTTTTTTTATATTAATCTTTATGTTTTCAATATACAACTAGCAAGAGACACAATTACAATAACACACACATACTATTATTTCTTTTCCCATTATGTAGGTTATCAAGAATAGCAAAATTTTAGAACAAATCACGAAAATACATTCACTAGCAACAATGGATCCTGATGATGTAATTTCTTTTTTTTAACAGAAACTTTTTGTAGCAAGATACAAAATTCATAATATTACAAATATTAAATATTGGCCAATGAAAATAATTTTTTTTTCTTTTTCTTTTTTTTCAATTTACATTTTTTCTTTTTTTTCTTATTCATACAATTACACATTTGTATTTTCAGAGAATTTGTATTCCCTATTTGTTTATACATCGGTAACAGTTTATAATAATTCTCTTATACATTTCATATAATTCCTTTAATGTGATATTCCCAACTGTATTCATCACATATACTATTTATACGCATCCTGTCATTTTTTATTCTGTTTAAAGAAAATGTTATTTTTGTAATTCTTAGTATCTTTAATGGACCAGTCAATTGATCATTTGACTGTTTACTTGGTATATATTTCTGATTCATTTTCATTTGGATTTTTTTTTGTTCATTTGGTTTCTTTTTTTGTTTTAACATGTTTCATATATCCATGCATTTGCCAAAAATCTCCTCTTCTTAATTTTTTGGAAAATGTATATTATAAATACATATATACATTATTATTAACAACAATATCTTTTTCAAATTTTCATTTGAGGCTCTATTCTCTAATATTGTCGAAAATGTCATATATTGCATTTTTTTATAATTTGTAACAATTGTAAAAACCATTCGATCAAATCTAAGTAAAAGGAATCAAATAAAATTAAGTGAATTTATATTTTTAAATTATAATGTGGGTACATGCCATGTGAACAAGCGTAACAACAAAAAAGAGGGGATGTTTTAAAAAAAATATATTATAATAAATTTATTTTTATTTTTATTTATTTTTTTTTTTTTTTGTCTCTATCTTTTTATTAACTTAGTTTTTTTTTTTTTTTTTGACATGTTTAATCCTCAATCCATTTTATTTGAATTTCATATAGTATATTTTATTGAACGTTGGTTCTAACTCACTGACCAACTCACCAACTGACCCACTGACTTAGTGAAACGCAGAACAAGAAACGGTTGAAATAAAACAAATGAAACAAAAAGAAAGAAAAAAAAAAGGAACATTTTATTGGTATTTATAAGTAGCTAAGTAATGTATTCATATGTGAATAACTAAGATACAACGATAGTATGCAACTGTATATTTTTGTACATATATAATGCATATTATGTATAGAAATATATATAAACATATAGTTTATTTAGAGAAACGAGTAATTAAAAGCGATAAAATTATTAAAAAAAACAAATAATTTAGCAACGGTTTATATATGCACAAATCTGCAAACAGATAAATGGTACCACATATATTGATGTCACACACATACACAGCATTAATATTTATATATCTCACAACCATTTATATATACATATAAAATAAATAACTACCTTTTTTTTTTTGTAACCACAAGAATGGACCTATTGCCTGTTATAATAAAATAGAAGATTTATACACACATATACATATATATATAACATGAACTAATGTGGGAAAGTTTGTTTTGAAAACAAGGTAAAGAAAAAAAAGAAAAAAAATATAGAACATACAAATAAAAAAATGAATGAATGAAAAGAATAATTATGTTTTTTATTTTCATTACAAAATTTTATTTTGACCTAAAATACTCAAATGCTATACAATTAGGATTAAATAAAAAAAATAAAATTTTTTTCCACGCACATAAAAGGAATTGTAATAAAACAGGAACCTTTTATATGTACGTAAACAAGTTTCATAATTCTAATAACATAAGAAAACCGAAACTATATTTACTCCGACAAATCGGAAACAATACAACAAACACTTCTTTGAAAAGTGGTTTAACAAAAACAGTTTTAGTAAAAACGGTTTTCACAAAAGCAACCTTAAAAAACACAATATTATTTGAAAGAAGAATTAACCCCATAGCTAGAAATCCTTTTAGTTTTGCATTAAAACATTTATATCTATCATTAATTGGGGACAGAATGCAGAATTCCACAACCTGTGCAAATTTAAAGAGTCAGTTCGTCATACAAGAACAACCCGCTTTTATTAATGAAAGATTGCAGAAATATAACGAACTTAAAGAAAAGAAAAAAGCAGAAGCAGAAAAGAAATTGCTGGAAGAAAAAGACAAGGAAAATGATGTAACCCAATCAAACAAAACAATAACCATTGAATTACTAGACGGAACCCAAAAGACAGGAGAAAGAGATGTAACAACTCCACTCGATATCGCCAAATCCATTAGCAAAAAACTTGCTGAAGATTGTGTTGTCGCTAGAGTAACATATATAGGAGTAGATTCTAGTAAAATTCTCTTATGTGATATAGAAGATGAAAAAGAAGAAGGATGTGCTAAAAATACGGCTAATGATAAAGAAGGAAAAGGGATCTTGAAATCCATTTTATGGGATATGAATGTACCATTAATTGGAAACTGTAAACTGGAACTTCTAAATTTTGAAAATGAAGAAGCGAAAAAAGTGTTTTGGCATTCATCAGCACACATTCTAGGAAGCGCCTTAGAAAAACTATTTGGCGGATATTTAACAATTGGACCAGCACTAAAAGAAGGATTCTATTATGATATATTTTTAGGAGAATTTACTATTAATGATGAACATTATAGTAAAATCGAAAATGAATTCAACAACCTGGTGAAACAAAATGCCGATTTCGAAAAATTAATTTGTACAAAAGAAGAGGTATTAGAATTATTTAAATATAATCCATTTAAATTAGAATTAATAAGGAAAAAAATACCAGACGGAAATAAAACATCAGTTTATAAATGTGGAAATTTTATTGATTTGTGTTTAGGACCACATATTAAATCAACAGGAAAAATAAAAGGATTTAAGGCTCTTAAAAATTCATCCGTGTACTGGTTAGGAGACAAAAATAATGAAAGTTTACAAAGAGTATATGGAATATCGTTTCCAAAAAAAACCGAGTTAACAGAATATTTAAAAATGCTAGAGGAAGCAAAAAAAAGAGATCATAGAAATGTAGGAAAAATATTAAATTTTTTCTTTTTTGAAAAAGATGCCTCTCCTGGTTCCTGTTTCTGGTTGCCTAAAGGTGCCAAAATTTACAATAAATTAATCGAATTCATAAGGAGAGAATATCGATTAAGAAATTATGAAGAAGTAGTAACACCAAATGTATACAGTTGTGATTTGTGGAAAACCTCAGGTCATTATCAAAATTATAAAGATTGTATGTTTATATTTAATGTAGAAAATAAGGAATGGGGAATGAAACCTATGAATTGTCCTGGACATTGTTTAATGTTTAAACAGATGAATTTGTCTTATCGATCTTTACCCCTTCGATTGGCGGACTTTGGGGTATTACATAGAAATGAAATTTCGGGCAGCTTAAGTGGATTAACACGAGTACGAAGGTTTCAGCAAGACGATTCTCATATATTCTGTGCACATAAACATATACGAGATGAAGTGAAGAACACATTGCATTTTATTTTTTATGTCTACGATTTATTTAATTTTAAATACGAACTCTTTCTTTCCACCAGACCAGAAAAATATATTGGAAAAATAGAAGTATGGGATGCAGCAGAACGGGAACTTAAAAGTGCATTAGATTCGATGAATATTGATTGGAAATTAAATGAAGGAGATGGAGCCTTCTATGGTCCAAAGATTGATATCGTATTGAAAGACAGTCTTAACCGTACACACCAGTGTGGTACTATTCAACTAGATTTTCAGTTACCAATTCGATTCAACTTACAATACAAAAGCAAAGATTTGAGCGCCGAAGAAAATGAATCAGCGAAAAATCCCAATGCACAATCTTCAGAAACCACGCCACGAAATGCATCAAAACCAATTAAAGAGGGTTCCTTTGATGTGAACGGGGAAAAAGACAAAACGGAGAATGTGTCCTCAAAAGGTTTAATCAACAAACTCACGAATTGTGACACTAATGGAAAAACAGAACAAGTACACGATCAATCAAGTAAGGCTGATGTTACTATGGTGTCAGCTGTAACAGAAAACGGAGAAAAAAGAGAAATAAAAGAGGAAGCAAACGGAGGTGGAGTATATCAGAAAGAATCGGAAGGAAATGCTGTTGAAAATGTTCACAACAAACACGTAGACAATGAAACAGCAGATGGAGAAGAGGGATTAAAAAAGGGATTTGAGAGACCAATAATAATTCACAGAGCAATTTTAGGTTCTGTCGAAAGGTTTATTGCTATTTTAATTGAACATACTGCTGGTAAGTTACCATTTTGGATCTCTCCCAGACAAGCTATTGTTTTACCTGTTAGCGACAAATATAACGATTACGCAAATTATGTGTGCAAAACATTAAACAACCATTCATTTGATGTAGAAGTAGATTTGTCCGTTAATACATTAAACAAAAAAATAAGAGAAGCACAATTGAAACAGTTTAATTTTATTTTGGTAGTTGGAGAAAAGGAAGTAACAACGCAAACCGTAACACTCAGGGATAGGGATGATTCAGACGTACAAACGGTTCTTACTCTCCAACAACTCATAACCAATTTTCAGCAAAAGCTTCAAGTAAATTCAGAAAAATTGAATCAGTTCATTCCATACAGCAGTTAAGAAAATTTTTTTCAAATATTTTCATAATGCATATATGCACTTACACTATATACATACATATATACACATATATGTTTCAAGAGTATAGTTTTCTATACATATAACAAATATTGTTTTTCTTACTTTTTATACAGTTATTTTCTATTTTCTATATTACAATTCATTTGCTTGAGCAAATGCTTTCCCCTACACATTAGAATGTCTAAATATTGTGTACACAGCCTAGTACACACAGTCCAAATCAATGTTTACAAATATACAATTGCTAATCTATATTATGGTTTTTTAATATATCAAATGTAGTACCACATACCAATACAAATATCATGTATATACCTAATATATATATACCTATTCTATATATATATATATATCTATTATGTATGTACCTATTCTATATTTACCTGCAAAGAAAAAAAAAAAAACGTGTTTCTTTTTCTATCGTGTAGGAAAAACATACGACAACAAAAACTTAAATATCAAACACTTTTCGAATTACACCGGTCTCCATTTTGTTGAAATCTTCTTTTTACTTTGTTTTTCTGTGTCATTTGCTAGCTATTCTTTATACGCAAGTTGCCACAGGCGTACTGCACTGTAGCTTTAATTATTGTATTGATTTATAAAAGAAAATGAGCCAGCTCATGTTATATATAATTGACCTCCAGTTATTAAAAAACTAATGAAATACAGTATTAATATACACAATGTGTAACACAAACCTTATGGTAGTAGTTGTATTACATTAAACAATAAAGTTTGATAAAATCATAAAAAAAAAAAATATATTTATTGAGATTCATCATTTAATATTGAAAGTAAACATTATAAAAGATTAAAAAATAACACATAGAAAAGTTAAAAATATGACAAATGTACAAATCGCAAATTATGAAAAATGAGCGTATTCAAAACCTAAATAGAAAAACTGAAAGGGGAGAGGGTTACATACACAATCGTGCATGTAATATATTCGCATAATTTTTTCTTAAAATACATTTTGTTCGTGTGTCTACTATTTTTTCTTTTGTAAACATGGCGGGGATATAAATATATATAATAATAAAAATGAAAATTTCCCTATTAGTTACATTACCTATTTTAGCTACATTTCCATCTTACAAATGTAAATTTGGAAAAATAGTCTAAATAATTCCCCTGTATGTTTTATTTTATTTTATTTTATCTTATTTTGTTTTGTTTTGTCTGTCTTATTTTGTTTGTTTTGTCTTATCTTGTTTGTTTTGTCTTCTCTTCTTTGTTTGTTTATTTATTTTTCTTTCGTTTTTTTTTGCCATATCAACTATTTTCATAAATATTCATCTCTTCATGAAGTTGTGAATCATATTTACAATCTAAGTATTTTATGTTATAAAATATTTGTCCCATTTTTGCAAATTTATCTGGATCTATTGTCAAGTTTTTAAGTTTGTGATATCTTAACATTTTTAAAAGAAAATCCTTTCGACTTTGCCACTGTCCACAAGATTCCCATAATTTTTGTTGATTTGCATCCATAATCACTTCTTCTTCAGAGTTGCATCCTGCTTTATGATTGTTTGTTCCAATTTCTTGTAGCGTACTTTTCTTCTTTTTCTCAACCCAAACAACTTTTTCATCCATTTTATAATGTTGTGTTTCTTCTTCTTTTATGTCATGCATTTTATCGTTCCCACTTCTATTTTTATGTTATCTTATATAATTTTTGATTCGTTCTTTATTTCTCTTCCTTTTGATACTTTATATTTTTTCTTGTTTGTCATCCTTAAATTCTCTCCTTTTTTTTTTTTTTTTTAATTTATAATTTAATTCTCCCCTTCATGTTTCCTTTTGTCGTACCCTACCCATTTTCTTTTTATTTTTTATATTTTTTTTTTTTTATTGTTTTTTTTTATTTTTTTTTTCGTTCGGACAAATTCGCATGTAAGTATATTACATTTTAACATTTTTTGGTTCTTCTTTTGTTAATGTAGCATATATGCTTTTGGACGTTTTAATCTTTTCCGTCGTTTCTGTCCCTTATACTTTCTCTTTACTCACATGTATTTATATATCTATATATTCATTTAGTAAAATCTTAAGAAATCAACAAATTTATAAACATTTATGAGAAATAACGCATACTTAATATGTGTATGTATATTCTGTATATATTTTTGGGGTGTATTTTGTAGAAACATAACAGAACTTTTGTAAAGGATTCATTTTTAATCTATAAGTTCCTGTAACATATATGTTATAAATGTAAATGTTTTTTTTTATTAAAAATCAGGAATAAATTAATATATTTATAAAACCCATTAATAATTTTCCATTTAAAAAAATGTTCTTATTATTATATGCGTGTATACCAATTCGTTGTTTATCTGTGTTGTGTATTCATCTATATATTTAGATTATTGTTTTATGTTTTTTTTTTTAATTTTAAAAAGTTGAATGAAAATCATTACATTTTTTATACTCAATTTTTTATATTATTATTATTACAGAAGTATTTTGTAGATAAGATATATTTTCATATTATTTGCACCTTGGAAGATATTTTCTTTTTTAAATTTTTTTTTTTTAAATCATCTATTTGGTCTTTCGTTTGTAACTGTCAGTTGAATTTACACATTACAGATGGTTTGTAATGTGTAGAAATAAATTAGGTGTAAATTGGTCTCTTTATGAATTATAAACTTTTTTAAACGTTTCTAGTTTTTATTTTTCTGTAGTTTTTTCTATAACATGTTCTTTTTTAATTTTTTTGTAGATAAATTATTATTTTTTTAATTGACAGATATAGGATAGTGGAATTGTTAATATTTTATTCAGCTCATTTATTAAATATTAGGACTTGAGAAAAG
>LSRZ01000415.1:0-14511 GCA_001625125.1 Haemoproteus tartakovskyi | reverse complement strand
ACCAGAGGAAATGAAAAATGATATAAGTAGAAACATCTGAAAATTCCACTTACAAAAAATAAAAAAAAATAAAATAAAATAAAAAATAAAAAAGAAACCATCAGAACAGATTACAATAAAGAAAAATTCTAAAAATAAAAAAAAAAAAAAAATAATAGCAAAATTTATATTACAGATATATTTTTATATCTATATGTTTCATATGAAATGTATGTATCTAAATTAAAAGTAGATGTAACAGATGTAATTCAGTTTTTTTTTTTTTTTTTCCTTGTAAACGCATTATTTAGTATACGCAACAAAATGTTTTGCATTTATATTTGGTCATGCAACCCACATTTGCTAAAACACAAAAAATAAGAATTGTTGTTAAAAATGTTTAATGGTGAGCTGTTTATAATATCCAAATATAAAATAAAACATAATGAACTGAAATGGTTTGTTTCTTACCATACATTCAAACACCCATTACTAAATCAAATGGTCATATATAACATTATTGCATTGTGCAACATCTTTGTCCATAACTATTTTGTTTTCTACAACACTAGTTTCGATATAAAGGACCCAATTTGAAATAGTATGTATGGTTGTATGTTTAATTAGTCTCTTTAACTGAAAAAGATATTATTATTTCTCGCACAGTGATCACAGGTATGTTGACATAAACGGAAAAGGAAATTATAGGTGTTTATACAATGACAGGTGTAACAGGAGCAAGCAAATATATGAGTTGCTATACTTTTAACACTTTTTTATTTTAGAATAAAAAAAAAAATAAATAAAAACACATGTAGAAAATGATTATGGACAAGTGCAAATATATCTGATAGAAGATCTGATGTTCCAATAAGGTCATTATTATGTATTTATCATATATGAGCGAATTATTTTACAAATATTTTATAAAAGTTATTGATCTAGAATGTGCCATTAATGTACATAGGAACACCACTAATTTATATATATATGTATATATCTCTTTTTTTGTCTTTTCTTTTTTTCACCTATCATTTATTTTATATTCCGTTTTGCTTTTCTTTGTTTTTTTATTATATTTTCAACTGTTCCTTAATACTGTAAGCGTTGGAACAAGGAACGCTATACCAGTTATTGTACACTGGAAACATATATTTGTTAAATAGACAGTGCGTTCGCAAAAGTTATAAGTGTAAAAAGGAATAAGGTATGATTTACTTTAAAAAAGTTTAATTTCAGAAGAACATTAATGAATATAATTATTGCTTTTTTTTTTTTCCTATATGAATTGAGAGTTCTTTAATTAACAAAAAAAATAATAAAAGGGTACTAATATGAAATTGTAACAGTGTGCTTTTCGCTCGAGTATAATAATTTTTACTTTTTTTCCTTTACCAGCCGTGACAGTAATAAAACATAAATGAATTGTTAAGAGGTTTTATTTATTATATATTACTTTTTATATTTTGATGTTTTCTACAAGATCAATATGTATGCTATTTTGATGTGCCTTTCGAATATATATACTTCGAATTGTTTTATTTTTCAGAAAAGTGCAACTCAATAAGATTTTCCTTTTCTTTATTTACATTAGGTACATTTCATATGAGAAAAAATTATTCCTAATTTTCAGTAACGTCATTTTGATAATGACATTTATTGTTTTTCTAATTATAAGAAAAGATATGCTTCAATATAGTCCGATGCGATGTAATTTTATCATCTCCATTTTTCCTTTTTATTCAGTAAAAAAGAAAAAATATATTTTTGATTAATATACGAGTGGATCTTTCCCCCTTCTGTTTTGTTCAATTATTTTAAAAACTGGTTAAAATAACTATAAGAATGTATATATTTTTAAAGCGTAAATGAGTTAATGTAGTTTTAATGAATCTCATAAAAAATGTCTACATATGTTGTTATCTTTATTTAGCTTTAAGATTTCTTCTTTAAAAAATTGTAGAAGACATACAATAGACAGGTATCTTTTTATTTGTTTGAGTATATTTTAAACTCAAGATTTTAACGAATTTTTTGGAAATTGCAGCTTTTATATATAATCTGTTTTTATAAAAGAATTTGTTTTTTATTGACCACAAGATATAATCGACAAAACATTTGAAAACAAACATTTGAAAACATTCCAATATATTATAGTAATAAAATGATTCCCTATTCCTACATTTAAGAATTAATTCATGAAGGGAATAAAAAGAAAAAGACAAAGACAAAGACACACTTTTTAAGTAATGAACAAAACAAAGAGTACTATTTTTTGTTTTAACCGTGATATCTTGAAATTTGTAATGACACCAGAAAACTTATGATGAGTCAAGTATAAGGAGTATGACATTGAAGAATGTTGTTCGTTCGAAAGACAGATCGAATTTTTGTTTCCATTGGAAAATTTCTATTTGATTTTCGTATGTGAATTTTGCATTTTATGAAACACTAATATTTCTAGTACTTTTTTAACAAAAAAAAAAAAAAATAGACCCATTTTATTAACATAAAAAACTTTGTTTAAAAATTTGTATGATATATTTAATTGATAATTATTGAAACCATTTTTTTTAAGGATATGTGGACTGAACTGTTGTTTTTATTCTATTGAACTTGACATTTTTTTTGTTTATGCATTAAACATGTTAAAAAAAAAAATTTGATAGAAGTAACCTTACATGTAACACATAAAAAAGGAGCATTTTAAAAATAAAAATACAAAGGGGTTCTGAATTGTACAACAAAATAAAAATTTTATTTCATTTAAAAAAGGTGCGATGCGAATCTTTGCAATTATAAAAAAATATATAACAAAAAATTCTCCGTTTCATGAAAAGCTTGCAACCATTTTTTTGGGTTGCTATGCTAAAAGGGAATTGTTTACAGTGAACAAATTGAAAGCAGAACTTTCAAATTCTGTTCACAATTCGAGAAACAAAATACATGAAAAATGAACATTTTCTATAGTTCATATATGTGGAATCATTTTTTCGTTTTGCTTTCTCCAGAAAAAAAAAAATTCTGAAAAAAAAAAAAAGAAAAGAAGTTCCCCCCATTTTAAAAAAAAAAAAAAAAAAAAAAGTGTATATATGGAATTGATGCATCAACATTTAAGGTTTTTCAATTTTTATAAGCACTCAGATATCATTTTAGATGAATAAGACAACAGATTTAGTCTATTATATTTGCAGATGTAACATGAAAGTACTTTATTTGTTAATGATGTTTTATTGTGCATCATACTGATAATGACATTTTACAGTTGTTCTATAAAATCACAGAAATGGTGAATTTTTCATTTCCTTACAACCATTTTGTACAGATATTTCTATTGTTCATTTTCTGTTTCTGAATATGCGTAACAGAGAAAATGTTATATAACACAGGAAAACAAGTTTGGGAAATTATATGTTTACATATTTTCGTCGATGCGAAGCCTTCCCTTGTTTTGTTTTTCTTTGTAACAGTTGTCATTTTGTGTACTTCACACATGTCTTATACTTTTTTATAAAAACAAAAACCCTTTTTTTTTATATGTTTCCCCCCACCCTTCCCATTGTTCCTTATAAAGAGAAACGAAAAACGGAATAGACAATGTGAGCGCAATATTACTGTATCTAAAAAAAAAAAAAAAATTAGGAGGAGTTTTTTCAGCTATATATATATGTACACGTACCAATGCATCTGGAATGAACAAAATTGCATTTGTCATACGCTCATATGCAGAAAAACAAAGTGCTTATACGTGTTTCGATTGATGGACATTTCTAAAGGCTGTTGTGAAAACATAATTATGAACTTTTAGGTGCATAAGTAGAAAGATTCATTTATAGTTATTTATATGTATATTTCCGTGGGGATTGATTATCCCGCTTTTTCTTTTTTTCCTATGTGGACATATATTTGTTGCATTTCCTTCAGTACTGTTGGCATGCTGTTATATAATTTGGTCCGAATAGAAAGTGTCCTTTTTATACAAAGACGCAAAAGAATTTTTTAATTTGCTTTTTTTTTTTTTTTTTTTTTAGCGTTTAAGTTGCACAGTATTTTTTTTTAAATGGAAGGACAACATTATAACGACCACTTAGGGAAAAAAAAGAATAGAACAGTGAGTAGTATTCATCCCTATAATTTATGTTACGTTGATTATTTTAATAAATTGAAAAGAAAAGCAGCAGCTCGAGGCCAAACACATTTAGTTATTTCCTTTAAAAAGATTATTAGCTCTATATACAAATATCCATTGCCTATTGAAAATGGTTTCGATGCTTTTAAATTAAAAGGCGTAGGAAAAAACTTTTCTAATTATTTTGAAAAAGCGCTAGAACAACTTCCTAAAGAGAAAATTAGTAATGATGGCTCAAGGATTTTGTTCCGAAATGACTTCAACCTTTATAATCATTTAAATAAGATTGTTCGAAATGCAGACAATTTGTTGTTTATATACAAGGATCAATATAATTTACAGATAAAGAAAACTGTTCCCACTTATAATTCGAATGATGTAAAACATTTGGAAGAAAATGTAGAAGCTACTGTAGACAAGAAAAGAAGGGAAAAAAACGATGAACAAGATGTTTCCCAATGTGGGACTCTAAATAACAGCAGTAATGGGAGTATTGCAATGGACAATTTGCATAAGGATAGCATTGAAGTTTCGTTAGCAAGTAATATTTCTCAGTGCAAACGGACCCCTGCAATTAAATCGATAGTTTGTAACAATGGTACACAAACGAAATATTTTATATATCGAAAAGAGGAATTTGAGCATATTTGTAATGAAGTAGATGGTCTTCATAATGAGCATAATTCTAAAAAAAGAAAAAATACAAAACCTAAAGCGTTCGAATTAAATGATACTGAAATAAGTGTCTTAACTATTATGTACGAGTGTGGTGAATCTTACAATGAAAATACAATGAGCAAAGATGAAATCAATTTGTCTCTTTTAAAATATTTGAAAAAGAATGTAAATGTCAATTTAAAATCAGTTCATAGATTACTAAAGTTAGAACTACTTCAGAAAATAACGACATTTGAAACAAATGTTTTACAAATGTTCGCTCTTTCTCCTAAAAGGAAAAAGTGCCAAATTGTTATTAAATTAAAATTGACTGAAAAAGGAAAGGCATTTGTTAAAAGGGAAATTGACAAAATAAGAAAAGAACACGCAGAGAGTTCAAAAAAAGAAGAAGAGGTAGAAATGAAAAACGTAGAAAAAATGAAAAACGTGGAAAAAATGAAAAACGTGGAAGAAATGAACAACACGGAAGAAGTTAAAGAAATAGAAAAAGATACAGAAAAAACTGGTGTTAACATTTATGACGTATATTTAAAAAATCTTGATCGAAATAGAGAAAGGAATCTTAATGCATCAAATAATGAAGATGCTCTACATAATTTACAAAAATATAATGATGACGAAAAACAGAATTGGGAGAACATGGAACATATCGAATATAATGTTTTCGAATATACCTCTTATTGTGAAGAATCACAACAAAAGATTCCAATTGATTCTGTTAAAAATATAGGAGAAATTGTGGAACAGCATAATACATTGGAACCTCAGATAGAAAATGGAGAATTGAATACACATGTGGTTTCGAGTGATACAATTGAGAAACAGTTTAATTCTTCTGCTGCCATTAATAACGTAAGTTCATCTTCTGTTTTAAAATCGGAAAATACCAGGGATATAATTTCGGAACAGAAGAAAGAAAATTTTCAAAAAAATAGTAATACCTTGTTGACAGATGATCTCAAACGAAATGAAGTGTTAGATGAGAATAAAAAATTTATATATTGTGATGAAAATAAAAAAGAAATCAATTTAACGTGGGAATCTAAAAATGACGTATCCGTAAACGTAGAAAGGGAAAGAAAATATGAAAAGAGTTTTTTGGATTGTAGTATTCATTTAACTGAAAATAAAACGAATTCTGAACTTTTAAAAAGAAAAGAGAAGAAGGTAGCAGAAGATACAATCGAACATAGAAATGTTATCGAAATTGATCGATCGCCAGAAACCAGCAATGCTTTTGAATTATCTGTACAAATAAATTCCGAAGGAAAACATAAAAAAGAATATTTTGCAAAACAATTTGAACATAAAATGAAAAGGCTAGAGGAGCGATTTGGATTAACATTAATGGAGAGATTACAGCAAAAAAGAATGCAAGAAAATAAACAGGATGACCATGTAGTAGTAGTAGTAGAGAGAGAAGAAATCCAACAAGACAATTCTGTTAAGGTGTCAAAAAAAAAGTTATCAGAAAAGGGCAGGTCGGCAGAAAACGTCGTGAAAAATGAAAAAGGATATAATAGCACTTCAACCAGAGGATGGTCTGAAAGTGTAGTACATAGTATTAAAGAAAACCATGATAACAAAAAAGATCAAGAATATAGTGGCTTAGGCGAAAAGCATAGGTTAAAAAATGAGGAAGACCTAGATACGAAAAATTTAAAAGAAAAGGAACAGAAAATGGAACAGAAAATGGAACAGGAACAGAAACAGAAACAAAAACAGGAACAAAAACAGGAACAGGAACAGAAACAGAAGCAGAAACAGGAAAAAGAAAAAAAAAAGAAAATAGATAAAACAGAAATGAGTAATGCAGTACGAATTGACATACAATCAGAAAAAGAGGAATGTTCTTACAAAACAAAGAATAGAATAGATTTTTTAGAAGAAGAAAGAAAATTACAAGAGAACGATGATAAGTCCGAAAATGTTTCTCAAGAGTTTGAGAAAACAAAAGATATCCGGAAAATTCTTTTCAACAGCGATAGTGATAGCCTGAACCATTCAAATATAAACGATATAGATATAAATGATGTAAATATAAACGATGTAAATATAAACGATGTACATATAAACGATATAGATATAAACGATGTAAATATAAACGAAACAAAAGAAAGTATCGAGTTGAAAGAAATTATCTCACACAATAATCCTAATAAAAAAACTACACTAAATTATGAATTGAGCTTTTCTGTATCTCCCTCACAAAAGAAGATAGTAGAGAGTGCGACAAGTAATAGCTTGCCTCATGGTTCAGTATATGAAAATGAAGAAAAGGGAAGGGATAAAAATCTTAACAATGCCCGTTCAATCAAGGAGAGTTCGAAGAAAAGAAAACTACGTCAAAATAAAAACAAAGGGGACCAAAATGGAGAAAATGAAAATCCAGATGCAAAAGGAAAAAATAAAAAGAGAAAAAGAAAAATAAATGAAAATGATGGCGCAACTGGAACACCAGTGAATAAAAAAAAAGAGAAAAAAAAAAGAAGTAAAGCTGAAACACAGAAAGAATTAAAAACAGCGGAAAATGAAATAACATACGGACCGTTTGAAATATTAATGGCTATCGATAATAGAGACGTTTCAGGGGTACATTGTGAATATTATGCAAAAATGAAAAAAATATTTAAAGAAAATAATGTAAAGTATATAACAAGAAATTTACCGTTAGGGGATGTTATATGGTTATGCAGAAGAGTTGTATATGGAAAACAGCCTGCAAAAAAAACAAACAAAAAGAAATTGGCACCATCGGTAGGAAGTAATGAAATGAAAAATGAAGCCAACCAAGAAACAATGGAAACAAGTAACGTCAATAAAGATACTTGTGAAAGAAAGCAAAACGAAAATATCAATGATATGGATAAAAAAGAAGAAAATGTGGAATATGAAGAATATGTGCTGAAATGGATCATCGAAAGAAAAACACTAAATGATTTAAGTGCTAGTATAATTGATGGGAGATATGATGAACAGAAGTATCGTTTAATGAGAGCTCGAGATGTAAACCATATTATTTATTTAATTGAGAATTCGAATAACTCTTTTAAAAATTATACTAGTAGTTCCAAAATACCTTTTGAAACGTTACAGAATGCACAAAAAAGTATTCAACTGGTTTCTGGTTTTTCTATATTAAATAGTCAGAGCATGAAACACACTTTATTTTTATTAAGCGAAATGCATTTTAAAATATTAAAACATATAAAAAAGGTATGTAATATTACAGATCAGGAAGTTTTATTAAATGGGGATAAGTTGTTAGAGTATTTAAAAACTAATGCCTCATCTTGGGAAATATGGAATGATGATTCTAAAAAATCTAAAAATAATTTAGTTAAAGAAGTTTTTGGAAAACAGTTACGATTAATAAATATGTGTGGAGCAGATGCGACAGAACTAATCCTTTCTTTGTGGCCAACTCCTGTTAAATTAAATAGAGCATTAAATAAATATACCCATGATGGAATATTAGCCGAAAGACTGAAAAGAATTTATATGAAAAATTATGAACTGCAGGAAAAAAAAAAAGTAAAATCACCAGTTAACATACAGGTAACTTAATAAAAGAAAAAAAATACAAACTAGAGAATATATGTTTTTATTTGTTAATGTTTTCAAGTAGTATGTTATGTTGTACTTCCGAAAATGAAAACTTTTTTATCTTTTTTTTTTATTATATGTTTTTATTATATTTTTTTTATTATCTTTTTTTTATTATATTTTTTTATTATCTTTTTTTTATTATATTTTTTTTATTACATTTTTTTTTATTATATTTTTTTTTATTATATTTATTTTATTATATTTATTTTATAATCTTTTTTTTTATTATCTTTTTTCTATTAATTATTCTGTTGTTAATTATTCTGCTTTTGATCTTTTTTTTGAACATTCTACTTTTTTATATTTTTTTTTTCATCATTCTACATGTTTCTTTTTCTATCTCTTTCGTTTTCACTCCTCACTGATGTCCACATCTTTTTTCTTTTTTTGTAAACAGCTGATAGCGAATCTTAGACGACTGTATGCGCCCGACACTATCTGAGCCCAAATTTTACTTATGCGGAACTTCCTTTGATGTATTCATCCAGAATATATATACATATAAATATGTATATATATATAAATATATTTCCGACAGAATAAGAAATAAGCCACAATTTGTGTTATCAACAAAATAGAATGCGAATGGATATTTGATCGCTTCCCTCCCCTTTCTAAAATTTTAACACTTTTGTACTACCACAAATTTATGCATAACTGTTTTTTCCAAATTAACATGGGAGATGTTGAGGATATTAGTTATAAAACGTTTTCAATATTTCTCAGTGTCATATATTGCTAGTATTGAATATATACATCTCCATATTTTAAAGTTCTACATTTATGTCGTTATGTCTTTTTTTTTAATTCTTTTTATCATGTATCAGTTCTATTCAATCATCTGTATAAGTAAGTTGAACACTGTACATGTATTTTCACAACAGTTTGCCGTTATCGGTTCCGCTAATTCTCCACAAATTTTCCCCGATGTCTCTTTTTTTCAAACATCATTGGCATATATAAAATAAACTACAACCGTAAGTACGCTTTAATTTAAAATGTTTTTATATCTGCTGAATTTTTATTAAAAGGAAAATGCTTTTCCAAATAATGCACTTAACATGAAAGTGGAAAAAGTGCTGTTCCATAGGAAAAGAAGAATCAGTCATAAATACAAATGAGAAAATGTTTAATATGGTGACAAATAAAAAAGGAAGGGGTATAGTATCTCAATTAAGAATTTTATTTTATTTATGAAACAAATTACATGTAGTGAGTAAAAAAAAAAAAATCTTATTTTTTACACAACGTTTTGAATGTATGAAAACTATATATTTTCAATTAATAGCAGAAATATATAACTGTAAATATGTTAACTATATTTGGTTCACTAGTATACTCCTTTATGTTATTAAATGTAACAAAACCTATAACATAATAAACGTCATGAAAAAGAAAACGATACAAAATCAATACTTTTGTATTTTGTACTTGATTTGGAACATCTTAAAATTGATTTATTATAAAAAAAAACAATACAATTAAAACTGAAAATAATTTATTAAAATTGTTAATGTATCTAACTTATAAGTATCACTTGCAAATATTTACATTTTGATGTGCGACTATGCACTATCATGTTGTAAAAAGAAAGACACCTATAAACTATAGAAGTTATTTAAGGCACAGATATATTATCATGTATCGATAAATATATGTACATTAAAATTAAAATCAGCAGATAAAGTACTAAACTTCAACACAGCATGAAACGAATTTTTAATTACAAAACATTCATATATATAAATGCAAATATAAAAAATATATATATAAATGGACACACATATCATATAATAATAGGATATATGGAAAAAAAGCAACACTAAAACTAAAACAAAAACTAAAACAAAAACTAAAACAAAAACAAAAAATAAAACAAAAACTAAAACTAAAAATATTGTAAAAATAAAAAATAATGAATTTGCTGTCGCAATATTCATAAAAGATAACAAAAAGAAAAAAAAAGAAAAAGAAAGTTAAAGTTTAAAGTCCTATTTCACGCTATGGAATACGTACTTAATAAAGAAAAAAACTTATCAAAGAAAAAAGAATAAAATCAAAATGGCAAGGTTTGATCTGAAAAATAGAAAAATGATTATGATGCAAACATGGAATTTAGGACGTCACAATTAATTTTGTTAAACATATGTTTATCGGTATTTTCTAATGCTTTCAAAACTGCTTCTCCTGTAGTAGAATTATTATCATCTTCTTTAAAGAGTGGTGCATTTTTTTTTTTCTTCTCACAACACTATGTTCCATATTTCTTTTTCTCTTTTTTAACAGTTTGCAATATTGAGACATATATGTTTTCATCATATCATCCCAGATAGTTTTTTTTATATGTTTTTCTTTTTCTGATAAAATCATGTTTTCTATTTCACTATCCGTAGCAAAATCACTCAATGTGTCGTCATTCAGCGTAAAATCCATTTCTTCTGTAGTCGGTTCATAATTTGTGTTAACATCATTTAACGAATTGGTAGCACTTTCTTCGAAAAAGAAATTTAAATCAGGCAGTAAATCACTAATAGGAGTATGTTCTTTTTCCACACCCCTTTCATTGATCAATTTCATTCCGTTTGTTATAGAGTCTTTATTCCTTTTGTCGTTTTGCATTAGAGAATTGAGCATAGGTAATTCGTCCATTTCAGATAAAGTTTTGTTTAATTCATAATTAAAAGATTCCTTTAAAGTTTCATTATAAATTTCGTCTGTATTTTCCTGCCCCTCTTTGTGATCTCCTTGTTTGCTAGCAGATTCCTTTTTATCTTTCCATTGTGTATTGTTGACACTGTTATGTATATCAAAAAGAGTTGATTCATTATATAAATCTTTACCAACAGTATTCGCACTTGTGGATAACTCGGATATACTCGCATTTTCATGAGCATCTTCATATTTTTCATTTTTAACAGTTTGTAGAACTGTTTCTTCCTCATGATCACGAAACATCCTTGTTTTATTCATGTTTGTAATTCTCTCTAAGTCTTCAGGTGAAAATACGTTAAAGCTGTTGGCTGATACATTCATGTCGTTCGCATCAAAGGAATTCAATTTTTTATTCAAATTTTCAGAGGCGATTGTATGATCCGATGCTTGAATGCTATTACAGATACTGCCATTACAAATACTGCTATTAGTACTAATACTACTACTGCTACCATTTGTTCTTTTACTAATTAGCAGATCTGGATTTATATTCTTCAATAAATCTACATTACTTTCTTTACTAATTGTATTAATCATTTTGAAAGCCAAAGTGTTAATATCTTCTGGTCCTGGATTTTCGTTACATATTTCATCTACTTGCATGTTTAGATCCTCACTAGATTTCGAACTAAAACGATCGCTGTTTAAAAGAGATGTGTTGTCACTAGCATTTTCGTGAGTGCTACTACGGGTACTTTCACTAACGGAACCAGCTTCTCTTGAAATAAAACATTTTTCTTTATTCACGGGAATGATTTGTTTTTCTTTTTCTTGTTCTTCTATACCATCAAGTAACTGTGAAAAACTAGGATCTTCATCATAGATGGCTGGAACCGTATCTGTGTCTGTTTTGTCCTGTAATGACATAAGTTGTGTTTTCTTTCGTTGTTCTTCTCTTTTCTTTCTCTTCTGTTCGTATATAACACATGGTGGTAATTTGTTACAGGGAATGTCTGTTAATGAAATGTTGTCAAAATCTGCTACTTTTATTTTCGCAACATTGGTATTTTTGAATTCAGTTACTCTTTTAATTAACGTTGGTTTGGATATTCGAACAACATCAGCAATCAGAGCAGGCTCAATAAATATTCCATGAATTCTAGCAGAGATTAAAAGAGCTGCTCCACATAATCCTGTAGGTCTTCTTCCAGTACTGATCCAATCTCTTGTCATAGCCTGTATTAATTTTATACCTGTATATGTAACTTTAAAAATATGATTCTTTAAATTTAATTTATGAGCAAACCTTTCTAAAAAAAGAGAAGGATCAATGTTTGGTACACTCATGTGTAATAATCGTAACAGTTTTAAAAATGTTTGTCCTAATGGTTTCATAGGTGTTTGTAATACATCACTGAAATCAATTAACATGATTGGTGATTTTTCTCTTCTACATATAGTATACAGACAAGCAGCAGCTACATAAGAATTATTTCTTCCCATTGTAAAATTTCTTTGTAAAGCAATTAAATAAAGTCTTTGAGCTGCTTCAACTATTTGAATAGGTAAATGTAAATGATCTGCTATTTTTTGAATATTAGAATAACCTCTTTGTAATGCTGCTTCTCTACTGTCCCTTAATCCCATTGAAATTATGTAAGATTTCCCTCCACTAGAAGGAATGAACTGTCCAACCATTGAAATGCTTCCATTGTGGTTTTCTACAAATTCTAAAGATTCTACAATCTGGTTTTCTTCTAATACTGTTCCACAATTTAAACAAATAACTTCCCCCTTTGCTTCATTTGTTTCAATGTCCGTACTGAAACAGTTTTTGCATACTTGCTGATTCATTGTGTTCGTTCGTTCAGTAATTAACCGAAAAAAATTTAAAAAAATAAAAATAAGAAAAAAATAACAGAAGAAGAAAAAGAAGTAAAAGCAAAAGAAGAAAAAGAAAAGAAGAATCAGAAAAAAAAAAAAGACTTGGAAGGAAAGAGTACACAAAGGAGTACAGCAAAACGTATATGGAACAAGAACTTATAATAAAAAAAAAAACCCAAAAAAAAGAATGAGAAACAATACAAAAAAACAAGACAAAACAAGACAAAACAAAACAAAACAAAACAAAACACCGAAAGAGGAAACGCAACCAGTGTACTGTGGTACTAATAATTCCTTCTCTGCTTCCTACTGTGCCCGTTTCGAATTTTCATAGAAACATAAGATTTCACTTCATTAATATTTGTTTAATATATTCTTTTTTTTCTTCTTCTTTTTAACTTTTTCTTTTTAACTTTTTCTTTTTAACTTTTTCTTTTTAACTTTTTCTTTTTAACTTTCTCTTTTTAACTTTCTCTTTTTCTTTTCTTTTGTTTATATAAGAAACTTTTATTCAAATTTTTTGTACAACACTCCAAAACCACACATCAAACATCAAACAAGCTAAGTAACTTGAAAGATAAATTTGTAAACTCACCCCCAAATGTACGCTCTTCTAAATTTTGTAAACATGAACAATTCAATGGAATTATCACATAAATTATAGTACAATGTATTTATTATTACTATTATTATTGTTATATTGCAAAAACATTTCTAAAAAAATAAAATAAAATAACCTAAAAATTTTGTAAAAATAGGATGCTATTCTTTCTAAATAAAATGAAGCATGTAAAAAAATTATCCTTTTTAAAAAAGAAACGATGAAAAAAACTATAACTATATAACATTAATATTTTCCGAAACCCCCTCCCCCCAAAAGAAAAATTCCATAAATAGATACATATATATAAATAAAAAAAAATATTCGTTTTTTTCTTTTACAGAATATATTTCTATTTGAAACTTATTTTCAAATGTAGTAGGCTAAGAAAAAGTAAAAAAAAATAAATGGTACTCAAGATTTTTTTTAATATTTTTCTAAAAAAAAATTCTCAAAAAAAGAAATGAGTCTAAAGAACATCAAATTTTATATAACCAATTGTATTTTATTTTATTTGTTTTGAGTTTTTTTTTTTTTATTTTAGCTTACAGAACATGTAGAAAAATCATTCCACTAAAATTGAGAACATAATTTTGTAAATAAAAAAAAATAGTAACATAAATGAAAAAAGCAGTGTACAAGTTTTCAGCAATTTTATTTTTTGGTTCACTTTAAATATATATATATTTATATGTTGCATTTATACTCTCTTCATATATTATTCAGACATTATTTGAAGTTTATGAAAATTTTTTGGAATTGCAAATGTTGTCAGATGTTTTCTTTAAGTTTCAAATAAATACATGCCTTTTTTATTTTTTTTTATTTTATTTTTTTTTTTGCATATGAACAAAAAAGTGAAATTTCTTTTTCCATGTTGACATAAATAAAACAACCGTTTTATACACTAATTTATTTTTAATTATTCAAAAATAAACATATACCTCTTAAAATGATATTTATATTTTACATAAGGAAG
>LSRZ01000413.1:4576-15865 GCA_001625125.1 Haemoproteus tartakovskyi | reverse complement strand
ATATAATCTATATATATATATATAGATATAATATGTTTTAGTTTATGAGGAAAGAATGGACTTCGAAAAAAATTAGAAAGAACAAGATATAATGAAAAGTTCAAAAATGAAAAAAGAGTAAAACATTTTTACATATATAGGTATCATTTACATGCAACTTACATATATAATATATATATATATATATTTATATATACGTATATAGTTATAGATTTATAAAATTACTTATTATGGAAACGATCGGTGACACTAGTGTGATTTGTTTATCTATATAACTATTAATAGATTAAATTAATTTCGTCCTTTCCTTTCCTTTTTTTTTTTTTTTTAATTATTACTGTTGTGCCGTTTTTTATTTGGATTGGATTTAGTTTGTGCTTCTTTTTCAAGCGTACGTGTTTAGTAAAATATGTTAAAAACACTGAAGTGAATTACACAACAAAAGATAAGATAAAAGAGGTTGCCTTTTTCTGTTGTATAGATCATATATTTTTGTTGCAAAAATTAGTACGTTGTTTTAACAAAATTGTATAATTTTATTGTAGCGAGCACAAGTAAATGATAAGAAATGCCTTGTGTTCTTTTAAAATAAGTTAAAGGTACTGCTTTTAATTTAAGTTCATTTTTATTTATTTCTTTGTAATTAATATATGATGAAATGTATGTTTAAAAATATATCAGCTATTGTTTTCAGAAAAAATTTAATAATATCAGGTTTGAAATATTATTTCAAAAGAAATTATTTTATTATACAAATTTGTAAAAAATAATATTCAGTTTTTTTTTTTTTCTGTTTTATTTTTCATAACAATTGAAACAAAAATGATCAAGATAAAAGAAAAAAAAAAGGAATATTTCATTCTTCACCGTTTTATATTAAATGATGTCATTCATTGATTTTTTTTTTTTTGGGTTTTTTGAAATCACAAATTCAAAAAACCAAAGGATTACAAACATAATAATGTTAACTTTTCAAAAAAGTTAAAAGTGCGTCTCTTATAACAAAAGTTTGTTATTTTTTTAAACAAAGCAACTGATAATATTCTTTCCTTTCAGGTATTCTATATTTTTAAATGGTCTGAATTAAAGCATGCTAGAAAAAGAGTTTTCAATTTGAATGTTAAATGAAATGTTTAAGCTTTTCATATAAAAAAAAGAAAAAAGAAAAGTGTCTTCAATTAATTATATTTTATGTAAAGAAATAATATCTTTGCTTTTTTTTTGTCTTTTTTCTTTTTAACATTTTTTTATTATTTTAAATGAGTTACTCTTTTTATATGCCACAAAATCATTACACATTAAACAATTAAGAAAAAAATGATTTAAAAAAATGATTTAAACAAAAAAAAAAAAAAAAATATAAAATCTAGCGAAAATGGCAAAATTTTTAAATTAAAAAAAAAAAATTCAAACATTAATTTTTACAAAGCAAATGAAAAAGATGAAATTGCCCCTGTAGAGAAAGGAAAAAACTCTTGAACAAAAATGAGACCCTAGTATTATTGTGTATATAATGGAGGAATAGTTTATGAAATTTTAGTTGGTATTTCCAAAAAAAAAAAAAAAAAATCATTTTGAACAGGAGATTGTGTTATTAAGGAACTTGACATTAACCCTAAGGTAGTGACACAGAAACGAAAATTTATATGGATCCTGAAATTGCCATTGATACTAACATTGTTACCTTTCTTTTTTTTAAAATAAATTTGATATGTTACACTTTTTCTGAAACTATGTTTTATTTCCTTTTTTTTTTCTTTTTAATCATTTTTGGGTTTTCTGATTTGTTTATTAAAGCAATTATGTAATATTATCGAAAGAAACTAACAACTACTATGTGTTGTTAAAATTTCTACAAAGGGTTTATTTTCTGAAGAGAAAATAGAACAGTTGAATCAAGAAGGAAACAAACGACAAAAGTGCAAAAGAAATAATGTCCCGAACAATTTTTGTACACAACAAAATACAACTCTTAAAAGAAATTGTTTAAGAAAATTGTTAAAACAAACTATTAAAGAAACGGTTAAAACAAACTATTCTAGAAAATTACAAAAAAAAAGTTACAAAAAAAAAAGTTGTAAAAGAAAAATTACAAAATTGAATATTTATAAACAAGGAAAAAAGGAGTGATTAGTAGTAAAAAAAAAAAAAAAAAGAAGAAAAACCAAAATGTAAAAACATGCTACATTTTTCAAAACATGGGTATCCCAAAATTAGTTGTGGTGAAACATATATCCGTTATGGTTATAAAACAATAATAGTAAACATAGGTCAGAATCGATTGCAACAAAAAAGACGATTCTTTCAATTACATAAAAATGGAAAACCCCACACAAACAAGTTTCCACAGTTGCAAAAGGAACAGAAGTTGTTTAGCATATTAAATAAATATCTTATAGAAAAAAATAAGGAAAAAAACAAAAGCAAGAAAAATGAAAACGAAAAGAACATAAACTTGAACTTGGAATTGGATTTGGGTTTGGATTTGGACTTGAACATGGAAATGAAAAAACAAAAACAAGAACAGAGTGAAAGTTTTAAGGAAAACGAAAAAAAAAATTTAAAAGAGATTCTGAAAATAATATTGTGTATATTAATGAAAAAAAATATAACAACCTAAACACTGTTCTAAAAATGATTGACACAATTCATAAAAATATAATAAAACAAAATAATAGCACTAATCCCAAATTTTTGAAACATAATATATCTATTAATTATAAAATATATTTGATATCTTTACAAACGCAGATAGTTGATAAGGATAAAGCAGGGAAACAATGTCTTGAAAAAATAAATCAAGATTTATTAAAACAGAAAACATATTTTGAATTATATAAGGTTATAAGTAATTTAGATTTTTTTTCATTAACTGCTTTATTTTCTTTATTAGATAAAATTCAACAGCTTCAAATACAATGGGGGCAACAAAATTCTCATTTTGTCAGTTTGTATGATAATGTGGAAACGATCACTATTAATACTTTATATAAATTTATAAATTATCTTTTCGCCAGTACAAAAACAAAAGACGAAAATGTAGATAAGGTAGTTGTGATGAAAACGAATGAAAAAATCAATGAGAACAAAAATGTATATATGGAAGAAAAATATACACAAAGCCAGTATAAGGAACCGACAAAAACAGAAAAAGGAAAAGAAAGGAATAACAAAATAAATATATATGAAACGTATAATGAAATATTAAACATATTGCATATTTTAAAAAAGAACAAAAAAAAATATGATGCTTTTATTATTTTCATTTTACTTACATTATATAAAAATGTATATAGACACAAACGTCAATATAATTATGTTTTTTCTTTTTCTATGCTGAAGGTGATAAATGAGATGGTACATTGGGAAGTGAGTGCTTACATGAATGAATTAAATGCAAATGTTGATGTATGTAAAAATGAGACTGAAAAAGATAATGTGCAGAAAAACTATTTAGAAGAAAATACAAAAAAAAATGAAACTCACTTATGTCTCTCTATTCCTCTACCAAGCTTACCAATAGATTACTGTTACTTTTATTTGCAAAAGGATAATTGTACCTTAAGTTTCTCAAACACTTGTTTTGAAGAAATGAATTTTTATTATGTAAACAAAAAGGAAAGATCAAACTCTATACAAAAAACAGAAGCACAAATGAACAAAAATAAAAACACTAGTTCCATTCACTTAATAACAACACCTAATAGTACGAATGAAACAAAACAATATACAGACGAAAATAGAAATGTTGTAATGAAAAACATAGATGACCATACATATGAAAACCTGGATATATGTATTTCAAACAGAAAATATAAAAATAGAAAAGAAACATTTCAAGATCTGTTAAAATATAATACTATATTATTAGCAATAATTGGCAAAAAAATGAAATATGTACAAAATAAAATCACACTTTTAGTTACAAAAGAATTATTGAACAACATAAATACATTAATTCATATAGACAAACAGACTATAAGTATTCATAAATTAATTGATGAAACCGATTGGTTTTTTCGAAACATTATTTTAAAAAAAAATAAAAAAGAGTTATATTTTCTATTTTTGTTGCAATTTCTTTTTACTAATATCAAATATTTTAAATATGAAGATATCTATAAAAGAAAGGAAAAAAAAAAAGACCCTTACAAAACAGCAGACACTGAATATTTTTTTGAAATACTTTCATATCTTTCTAATATTAGAAATGTATTAACTTCTGTAAGAAAATATGACAAAATGGGCACTATTTCAAATCACATTTTAATAAATGAAAAATTAAATACATTATATACTCACGAAAATGAAGATGAACATAAAGATGAACATGAAGAGAAAAAAAAGAGTGAGGTGGAGGTGGAGATGAAAATGAAAATGAAAATGGAAATTCCACATAATAAAGAAGTTAAATATAATAAAGAAATGAAACATGATAAGGAACTACAGGAAGAACAATTACAAAAAATAATAATTAATAAAATAAATAAAGACATATGTTTATTTGCAAATAACATTATTTTATCATGTTTTAACCATGAAAACATAATTGATGATGAAGGACAATTTTTTTCAAAATGAAAAAATCAATAGAAACTATAGTATTATTTTTATGTCTTTTGTTTTGAATGACTTATATCTACAAAACAATTATCAACTGAGGAAATATATATTTTCTTGTTTTTTAAAATATCCGTTGAATTTTCCTTCTTTAAAAAATGTTAGTAAAGAGAATATATACTTAGAGTACATAACACTGTATAATTGGCTGAAAATTTTTAAAAAAGAAATTAATCAAGTACATTATACATCCACATCCACATCAACAGTCACAACCGCATCCACAGACGCACTGACACCTACACCTTTTTCTTATTCACATTCTCAGTCGTATTCACAATTACATTCTAATCATTCTTCTACATCTATACCCTCATTCACATTTGTATCATCATCAGAATATAGCAGAATTTTACAAATGTTTATGAATCAATTTAATATTACCTCTTTCCATCAATTAGGAGAAGAAACATCTTTTATAAATAAAACGGATAAAAATGGAATTCCTTCTGAAAATAATAAAAATAATAACAAAAATAATAATGATAATAATAATGATAATAATAATGATAATAATAATAATAATAATAATAATAATAATAATAATAATAATAATAATAATAATGATTATAATAATGATTATAATAATAATGATTATATTAATAATGATTATAATAATAATGTGAATAAGGATATTCATGAAGCACAGTTATTGTATCTTTTAAATAAATTGCAATACTTTTTTTTCTTGACAAAAAAAATGATCACAAATATCCATTTTCTTAATCAAATAAATTACTACTTTTTTTTTAATTTCTATTTAATTAACAAATACATAGAAAACACTATAAAAAATGGTGTGTCTTCAAAACAATTAACTTTTTTTGTCAATCAATGTATTTATAAAATTATAAACATTTTAAGGATTCATAAATACTTTAATATAATTACAGAAGATTCTATTACTTGTTTGTCTACGTTTTTAAAATATACAATTGACTTGATTGATCCACAACATTTAAAGAAAATTGAAATATATATATTACCTTTTTGGAAAAAGGAAAAATGGGACATTGGTGTTTTGAAGGATTTGTCAACAAATGAAGAAAAACTACAGACAAATAATATATATAATATGAATAGTATGAGTAGTATAAGTAATATGAGTATGAATGAAAACGTTTATAAAAAGAATGATGAAAAGAATGATAAAAGAAATAATAAAAGAAATGATAAAAGAAATGATAAAAGAAATGATAAAAAGAATGATAAAAAGAATGAAGAAAAGAATGATGAAGAAAATATAATGGGATTGTTATTACCGAAGAATCAAAATATGACATGTAGAAAACAACAAAAAAAAGAAAACTCTGTTCATTTTAGAGAAGCAAATATATTATGCAATGATGATGATGATGATGATGGTGATGGTGGTGATAATGATGATGATGCTTTTTTGCAATTCTTCGAGGACATCAATGAAAAAGAAAAGATTCGCAGAGATATGAATCTTGACAAGAAGATAAAAAATGAAGACGTAGTTACAAATTTTGACAAAAGAAAAAATGAAATAAACAAGATTTGTAAATCCATTGGAAAAACAGAACTTACTATTTTGTTAGAACAACATATGCTGGAAATGGAAATAGTTAAAAAAGAAAACGATTTATTAAAAAAAAAATTAAATTACATATTTTTAAACGCAGGAAATTTTATTAATTCACAAGTCCATTTTTTAATGTCAAAAAATTCTTCTGTTTTTTTCGAAAAAGGTTTTATAGAAATAAAAAAAGAAGCACAATATATGATGGACGAAAACAATTTCACAAAAGACCACTGCAAAATGATTAGGAGAGAAGAAAAGGGGAATGTCATAAAAAATGATACAAAACAAGAAACGAAAAAAGAAAAGGCACAAAAAATGGAATGGGATGAGATAAAGGAAAATAAAAAGAGCAGAATGAAAGAAAAGGATGTGGGGGAAAGAAAAGTGACAGAAACAGAAAGTATTAGCATTCATATGAACTATAGACAAATTAAAATGACTGATGATTATTTCACTGAGTTAAAAAAATATGAACAAGAAAAGTGTCAAAAAATAAATAATGTGTTAGTTGATATGTATATATATAATCCATATGTATATGTCAAACATAAAAATACAGAAGAAATGACAAAATCCAAAAAAAAAAAAAAACTATTGTTTTTGCCTTATGACACATATAAAAACATTCAAACCATAGTTAACAAAGATATTGTTGCAGACAAAAATCGTTTGTTTAGCCGATTACAAACATCGTGCTATCTGATGTTTTGTAAAATTTGTAATGTTTTTAAAATAAAAACGGATAATTGAACTTAGAAACGAATTTTTTATTTTTTATTTTTGTTATTTTTTTATGGTGAAATGAGAAAAACAAAATTTGGACATTTATAAAATAGATATCCCTTTTTTTGTTTTTAACAAAGAAATAATTACATTATATACTTCTATGAATGTGCATAGTTTTTATCTTTATAAAATTAGCATATGTTCTTTATTTTTTTTTTTTAATATTTTTTTTCTGCGTAATATAAATATTTTTTTATTATAGTTTTAACATTGCTTGATAAAGTTTTTTTAATATTTTTTAATCTTTTTTAAATCTTTTTAATCATTTTTAATTTTCTTTAATGAAATGTATAAGCTTTATTATATATATTTGTATATATACATATGTATACACCTACATAAATATATATGTACGTATATACGATTTTATTGTTATTATTTCGTTTCATTCATTTTGATAAATTCTTTACTTTTTTTAAAATTTTCTCTTTATAGAATCTTCAGTTAAAACAACAATCTCTTATATTGAAAAATTATAGTATTTAACAAAGTTTATACATTTGTTTTGTGTTTTTATATATGACATACCATTTTTAACGGTTTCCAAAAATTTCTCTTTTTATTGATACTTTATAAACATTTAATATGGAATAATATAAAATATGGAATAATATATAATATGGAATAATATAAAATATGGAATAATATAAAATATGGAACAGTCACAATATTTTACCTTTTTCTGTTTTTCTTCTTTTCTTTGTTCTTTTCGCCATTATAAAAGTATGTTTACTTTTACTTGTGTTAACTCACAAGTGTAATGGATAAGATATAAGACAAAAAAAAATATGTATGACTGTATACAAAACACTGTAAACAGTTAATTTTATGGACTATTATATTAGATTACATTGTAACCAAAGTTTTTAATTGGGTTCGGCTTTGTTTTTGTTTTTGGCTTTGGTTTTCTGTTTATGTTTTTTTCTGAATTACCCACAACATATTTTTATGCATCATTCATGAATAATACTTTTACACAATATAACAACAATCACCAACATTTAACATGTTTTATGACACTTCAAAAGTTCATAATTTTTTTTATTTTTTCATCATTTCTTTATGCATATTCTTCTTCTTTTTTCTTACTTTATTTAAATCTCACTCGTATCGCTTTTTAATCTTCTAAATTTTGATACAACCATCTATATATAATATATATATATATATATATATATTAAACATTATGAGTCTTACTGTATATATTTTTTTCTTAAATGCGACACAAATATAAGTTAACATCAAATATTTTTGCATAACCATTTAATACGTACATAAAAATGCCAAAAAAAATAAAGGGGCATTTCATTTCATTTTTTTTTTTTTTCTTTTTTTTTAATTGAACAAAATATAAATGAACGAACTAGCTTGTAATTTTTTTTTGTTTTGCATTATAGAGGCACACTAGTTTTTTTTTTTTTTTTTTTTTACAAAATATTAAGTGCTTAATGTATTCGGAAAAAAACTTATTTTTTGTTTTTTTTTCTCTTCTTCTATTTTATATATATAATATTTGTATATTTTACAACCATTTAAACGAAATCAGTTAACTTCATTTTTTTAGGGGTTAATTAAACATAAACAACTGTAAATTATTAAAATTTTTATTCAGTTCTTTTTATATTCCCCAGCTACAAGTCGAATAGTCTGCCAAGTCAACTGAATGTGACATTTTTATTTTGTTTTATTATTATTTTTTTTTTTTTCTTATATTAAAATACAGTTATCACTAATTTGACACAATGGTGAATGTTCCAAAGACACGAAATACTTATTGCAGTTTCAAATGCAAAAAGCATACGCCGCATAAAGTGAGTCAGTATAAAAAAGGAAAAGAACGATCTGCTGCATTAGGAAGAAGAAGATATGATATGAAACAAAAAGGTTTCGGAGGACAGACTAAGCCTATATTAAAAAAAAGGACAAAAACAACAAAAAAATTAGTGTTGAAATTGGTAAGAAAAATAAAAATAGATAACATAAAACATATATATATATATATATATATATGTGTATATATATATACATATGTAAGTAATGTTACATAAATCATCATACGAAATATGAATTGCTCAACTAGTAATATTTCTTATTTAAAGAATGGAAAGAAACATTTATTAGATTATGTGAAAACAATATTATGATCTTTTTTTTTTTCTTTTTTTTTTTTATCTGTTCACACAGGAATGTACAAAATGTAAGAAGAAGAGATTCCAAACTTTAAAGAGATGCAAGACATTTGAAATGGGAGCAGAAAAAAAGAAAAAGGGAACTGTTTACTAAAGAAACAAATTAGCAGAACATATATATGGAGGGATTCAGAACATGTATTTTTTTTTTTTTTTTTCTATAGTTAAAATGTACACCTATATATATACTTATAAATGTATGTGCATTCATTTATACATTTATATTATCATTAGAATAATTAATATTATGTTATTTGTTATAGATGGACAACATTACAATTTAAAAAGCACTTTCTTTTTCTGAATGTGTATTTTAAAGAGTATGTTGAAAAGAATGAAGAAACAAACTGTTTTTTCTTCTTCCCATTGTTTCTTTCTTTCATTCTTTCTTTTTTTTTTTTTTTTTTGAGAAGACCTTTTATAAATGTGTATATGATTTATAAAAGTTTTATGGAACTTAAATGGAAAAAGAAAATTAAAAAATAACAAATTTCACAAAGAACTGTTTTTTGAACGTGTTGTGCACACCATATGTTGCTTCGTTATTAGTTGAGAAAAAAAAGCTGGACTTACAATAAACTGTTCACATACAAAAATACTTTAGTATATATTTAAAGGAGATAAGATATTTTTATATCTGAAGAAATATCAACATAAGTTATTTCATTAAATTTGTTAACTCTCCAGAGCAATATAAATCGGCGATGATATCATGACCCCCAATAAATTCTTTATTCACATATAAAATGGGAATAAATGGCCAGTTGCTATAGATTTTTATTGCTTCTCTCAAGTTCGCATTTTTCAAAACGTCTATATAAATATATTCCTTTAAATTCAACTGACCCAATATGTTTACTACCTAAAAAAAAACAAGAAAAAGAAGGAAAAGTAATCAAAGGGAGGAAAAACAAAAAAAAAAAATAATATATATATATATATATGTATATATAATTGAAGAAAAAAGGTGAAAAACAGATAGAGAAAGAATACAAAGAGAAACGCTAACAAAAAAAAAGAGTAGTACATTTGCACTGTATCCGCACAAGGGTTTTTCGGGGGTTCCTTTCATGAACAAAACTATTTTCTCCTGTTCGATTATTTCACGAATTTGGTCTTTAAGGTTCTGCAATAATCAGAGAAAAAAAAAAGAAAAAAAAAAAATAAGCTAATAAAAGCTAGCTAAAAATAGCAATAAAAATAACAATAAAAATAACAATAAAAATAACATTAAAAATAGCTAAAAATAAGAAAAACAAAAACATTAAAGATGCTACGTTCTCTTTTTCCATTTTACCAACCTGATATATGATTGATTTTTCGAATTCCAAATCTACAGAATGATGAACATCCATTTTTATAGGGATATTGTCTTTATCTACGTCCATACTATGGTTTTCGTAATTGTAATCATTTTCTGTTATAGTATTTGTGACGCTGTTTTGTCTGTTCCTATCACTGTCGTTTCCATTTAAGCATGTAGTAAAATGAAGTTTCGACTTTCCACTAATGAAATGCAATTGTACGTTCTTTCTTGTAATACAATTACAAAAACGTACAGCTTTTTGATAAGCATTTTTAATAATCATCATTCGGACAAAAGAAGAATCAAAAAGAGAAACAATAATAATACATTCCAATAACGATGATTCTACGAAGACGTAACAAAAAACAAAATAAAAATACCTACAAATTTTATATTCTAATTATTACTGGATCCATAAATATACATTACAAATTATTTGCTAAATTTAATATGCACTAGAATATGACCGACCAACTAATTATAAAAAGAAAATAATATCAATTGTAGATCATATTTCTTTTCAATATTTTTATTCATAATATAAATTTGTTAAAATAGTGTTTATATAATAAATACGATGACAAATTATGAATTTAACACAAGAAAAAAAAAAAAAAAAAAAAAAATTTTAAAAATTAAAAATATTAAGATGAATGAATGTTGGAACCGTTCATCTGAATAAAAATCTATCATAAAAAACAACAAAAAAATAACCACATATATTCACATTTTTTAATTTCAGTGTTTTTTTATTTTTATAAGATGAATCAGTTATAATTCTTTACTCATCTGGAAAATTTCTGTTAGTTTATTTAATTCATTTGACCATTGGAATTACAATA
>LSRZ01000412.1:0-15882 GCA_001625125.1 Haemoproteus tartakovskyi | reverse complement strand
TCCAAGAAAGTTACAACAATACAAAAGATGATATGAATTTTATTCATAATAAAAAAAAAAAAAAAAAATTACATTTACAATTTTATCATAATTGAAATCCTTTTTAAGTTATTTTTTCTAAATTAAAAAAACACGAACTTGCACAATTATTTTATAATTATACAAAAATGTTGAAATACAATAATGTTTTAATTATGCCTTAATTTAAAAAAAAAAAAATGAGAAACAAAAATTTACAATTGTGAGAGAATTGAAATAATTGAAAAAGGAGAAAACACAAAATATTAAAATATATTAAAAAATATTGAAAACTGTGTTGCCAATTTTTGGTTTCTTTTTAAACAGATTAAAATTAAAAATTGATAAAAGAATATATAGAAATAAAATATAGTTGCTAGGTAAAATATAAAATAAAAGCAATAAGTAAAATAAATTGTCAGTTTCCCATTTTTTAGCGGTTCTACATTTATTTAATTTTTGAACAAAACTACTCATAAAAAATGAAATAACACAAACACGTATGCATTTAATGTATTTCTTATAAAAAATTTGAAATTGATACTTTACATTAATTTTATCATTTTTCTTTATTTTTTCAGGATACTAGAAAAAAAAAAAAAATATTTACTACACTGCACTTTATTTTCTTTTGTTCTTTTCTGTTGTTATTAGTTCGTTATAAAATAGTTAATTTTATGTACTTTATTTTACATTAATGTTTAATTCTAGAAACTTTTCTAATTCACGAGCTTCTTTTTCAGCATCTTGTATTGATTTTTTTTTTTTGATTTTTTTAAAATCTGCTTCTGTTCTTTTGTTAATCTTTTACTTACTGTGTAACTAAAAAGGAAAAGAAAAAATAGAAATATTTGTTAATTATATTTTTGTTATTCGTTTTTTTTTTTTTTTTCGTTTTTATTTATCATTTTTTTTTGTTTTATTATCATTTTTTTTTGTTTTATTATCATTTTTTTTTTGTTTTTTTTCTTTAGGACTTATCTCCTTTTACTTCACGTGCGTTTATTTGATATACGATTACATCGTAAAAATTAGATAAGTTTTGTTTCGTTGCATTTAGATGTTCTGTATTTTTTTATTGCTCATTTTTTTTGATCTTACTGATCTTCATGGATGTGCACGATTTGATCAAAGACTTTTACTTCATCTTCTTTTAGATTTAACAGATAATTTTCATCATCAACTTTTAAAAAGAAAAGAAAAAAAAAAAAAAAACTATTTTTCCATGCTTTTACAAGTGTGTAATTATATTAATAATATCAATAACATGTAAATATGTAAATAAAGAAAGACATGCAATTAATAAATATATATATACACATATATACATATGTATATTATATGTATATTAAATGTATATTATATATATATTATATGTATATTATAATACAAATGAAAAGAACGTACTTATGTTTTCATTGACTTTAATTGCCTTAAGACCAAATAAAAGTTTAATTTCCTCCTTTGTTCCTACTTTATTAAATATTAAAAATTGTGATAAATTGGTCGGTATTTTTGTAGATTCGATTTTTTTTATTCTCTGTATAGGAGTTTTCTGAGTACATGGATTTTCTAAAAAAACAGAAAAACAAAAGAATGTTGTGTTACAAATTAATGAATCGATGAATGTGAAAATACAAAATAAGATAATACAAAATGAGATAATACAAAATGAAAAAGGTTTTCATTCTCTATAATGGAATACAAAACACAAAAGGATATTATTTCTATAAAATGTAGTTTTATTTTTTTTTTCTTACGTAACAATTGTCGGAATTCTTGTTGAGAACAAATCTGTCGTTTATCTTTTGTTTTTTTTTTTGAGTAAAAGAAAGGAGATTTGTCATTAATGTTTTTCATTAGATTTTTTTTGTATACTAAATACTTTTTTCTATATCTATTAATAAGTACAATTTCATTTTTAATTTGTTTTTTTTTGCTTATTTTTATTTTTTGCGTTTCTGTCAATATATTGGGATTCGTATAAAACACAGTCTCTAATTTTTTTATTTCTCTTAATTTTTTATTCAATCTAGCTAATTTACTAGTTAAATAATTGCAAAACGTTTTAGTTTTTTTCAGTAAACTTTTCATTTGAATATTTTTTTTGTCTCTAATTGCAAAAAACCTGTCTGTTTGCTCATCCATACCGTTAAGCGTGTTCATCTCCATCAATTCATTCGATCCACTCAATTCATTTGATAACTTAAATTCGTTCCGCTCATTCAAATGATTTAACTCATTCAGATCACGTTCACTCAAATCATTCAAATTCAGTGGCTCCATTTCCCTTGTTTTCCATTTTTCATTATTTTCATTTTTTCTTTTTCTATTAATCTTAATCTTAATCTTAATCAAATTTTCACTATTCCTGTTATTGTTACTATTACTGTTACTATTACTCTCCTTATTAGCATTGTCTTCATTTACCTCTGCACCATTTTCCTTTTTATCGTTTTCTTTGTCCTCGTTGACAAAAAAACGAAACAGTACTTTTTTCTTTGGACTTACATTTTTTTGAAAATAATTTTCTTTGGAAGAGAAATGTATAGACTTATTTGTTTGTTCACATGTAAGATAAAATGTGTTTAAAAACGAAAATATTAAATTCTGTCTCTTATTGTTATTAATTATGTTTGTCAGTACATTTGTAATGATACTAAAAACCAGTAAAATACAGAGAAAATGTTGATTCATAATTTTTTTTAAGCATTTATTTTCCCAATTATAAAAAAATATTATATTTTATTTTGTAAAACAGCAGTATTTTCATTTTTGCAACTTTTTGCAACTCTGAATGAAATAATCATAAATTATGAAAAAATGCAACAAAAAGGAAAAAACAAAAAAACAAAAAATAAATTCATTTTCTTTAGTATAAATATTTCATATGTTACTATTCAGAAATTGAATATTTAAAAAAAGAAACATTTATAAATGTGAATTAGTAGACTGTTGGGTTAGTGAAATTGTAAAGTTGTGAAATTGTGGATTAGTGGAATAATGGACCATTCAACTAGTGTATTAGTGAAATCGTTTAACAAAATGAAAAAGACACTATTCAGTGATAAAACAGACTTGTGTTATATTTCTTCTAAAGAATTAAAAATGTATTTATTCAAATTTATATAACATAATATTACATTACAACATATACACATCGACACACTGTTTTAGTACGCTTAGTGTAATAAAATATATATTTGTAATATATTATGTTCTTTGAGAAATTATTTATTTTTGTTTCATTTCATTACAAATTATTAAATGTATATCTTAATTTTTTTAAATTGAATTGAAAGACATGTAAAAGTATTTAGAAGTAAAGATATTTTACAAAAAACCCTATTTTCGAACCATCCAAAAGATTGTTTTTGATTCATTTATTAATTTATATTTTTTTTTTTTCATTTATTTAATAATGTTACCCGAATTATTTACTTATAACAACATTCACGTTTGTGTATTTTATAAAAATGTTATATTATTTTACATTTCCTGGAATTTTCTTGTTGAAATGTAAATATTGCATTATAATTTAACCACCTCATATTCTATGATATAAACATTTTTTATTTTTATAATGCTGTGGTAACAAACATAAGAAATATGTTTTTTTATTTTTTATTTTTTAAATAAAGAAAATAATGTATTCTTATTTTTTTGGAAGCTTCCGTACTTTTCTACAACAGTCTACATTTAGAGGATCAACATAATTGTAAAAAGTATTGATAATAAGTCATAATTATGTCACTCATTTTTTATTTATATATATTTTTTTTTGTTTTGATGAAATTTGTATCAGAAATAAAATAAAACAAAACACATATAAATATATAAATATATATGATTAAAATTATGAACTATTTGTAATGTTGTATATTTTTAAAAAAAATATATGATAATTATGAAAACATGTTAATTTTTTACAACCTTGTTTAATATAGCTTCTCCTAATATTATCCATTATAATTTCGTCCAAACTAATATAATATATAATATAATCCAATATAATAATTTACCATAATGAATTTAATTTGTTCCTTTTTATTTTTTCATACTTTTTTAGTATACAAAACAAAATGTTTGAATCCTAATTTTTAAACAAATGGTTTCTGTATAGTCAACTGTATATTTGTCTATGTAAACAATCGACTCACCCACCACTTATTTTTTTGTAACATCAAATCAGACATTAACCTAAATAGATTATTTCAAAAAAAAAAAAAAAACGAGTCGATAAAAATATAAAAAGAAACAAACAACTACTTAAATTTTTTGTAACTTGTAGTAATATTAAAAAATGAAAAATAAATAAAAGATAGCAAAAACAAAAACAAAAAAAATTAAGAAGCGAAAAATTTTATAAGGCTACTTAGGTGATTAAAGTATGAACAAAAAAAAAATGAAAAAATAAGATACAGTTCTGTAAAAAGGGTCAAACCTTTAAAAGATGTAAAAAAAAAAAATCCGTTTTATGAAAAACTATTGAATATCTACATAGATTCAAAAACTCATTAAAAAAAAAAAAATTAACTTTTGATTCGCATACATATATATCATATATATATATATACATTGACATTATATATTAGATATAATATTATTTATAATAGATCCATTATAAATATAGACATTTTTGTATAATAAAAATGATTTCATGAATGTTTCATTTTAATTAATAAATGCCATTTAAAAAAAGAAAAAAAAATGAAACGGATAGATTTAAACCATGCATATCTTTGGTCATGTTTATGAAAAATTTTAAAAATAATAAAACAGAATAAATTCATAAAACTCAATGAGAATATGGAAATTCATTTGATCTATTATAAAAAATAACTACATGAAAAAATTTAAAAATATTTTACTTTTTATCTTTAATTCTAGTATATTTTTCTTTTTTTCTTTCTTTCCCGTTTAACTTCCATTATTTATAAAAACCATTTCATTACATATTTTACTAAAAATTTCAGCCATGCTGGACATCTAAGATTAAGATCTTCTGAGTTTACACATTTGGATGATTCATATATTATATTTAATTCTTTTTGTAATTGACATTTTAAATTGTAATCATTTGTTTTAATGATAAAACTCATTTCTAAATCTCTATAAGTAGCTCGGTATCCGTAATTGGAACTTCCTATAACAGTGCTCCATGGAAGTTCATTAGAATTAAAATTTTCTTCATTTGTAATGGATTCACATAAACTGTTTTTTGAAAATTGAGAGTTTTGTAAATTTGTGGAACTTTGCTCATCTTTATTTTTTTCTGTTTCTTTTAAATCTTCTTCTTTTTCTTTTATATCTTCTTCTTTTTCTTTTACATCTTCTTCTTCTTCTTCTTCTTCTTCTTCTGTTTTTATATGACCATACTGTTTATTATTTTTTGGATCAATATTATTAATAATCCACATACCTTTTGAATGAAATGTCCAAGTCGGTTTGTAATATTCGAAGTAAATATTTTTTGCACTTTGGATATTTTGTAAATTGTTCGAAACATTTAAAGTATTTTTTGAATTTACTTTGTTGCAATTATCTAGTGGAGAGTGCAGTGTTGATTTTAGTGAACATGTTTTTTTCCCTTTTACATAAAGAGCTGATGTATTTTTTGTTATAAATTCAATACATAAATGAGCAATTCCAGAATAAGCACTAGGAACAAAATTTGATAACCCTTCTGATTTATAAAAACTGTTTGCAGAAGGAGAAGCAGTGACAAGTTGTAACTTTCCTTTTTTTAATGTTATATTCGTAAATATATTTCGAAATAATTTTAAAAAATTTTGAGGGAAATTCAAATAACCAGAAGCAATTATTAAACTCTGATCATTAACTTTTACATTTTTTAATAAGTCTTCAATCATATCACTTTCATCGTAAATGGGAGGAATAGAGAAACCACATTGTAAAGCTAATTCAATTACTAGGATTGTTTTTTCACTCTTTTCAAAAAGAGGATAAAAAAAATCATTCCTTTTTTATATAAACTCTGTTTTTCTTGTTCTTCTTGTTCTTGTTGTTTTTTTTGTTCTTCATGTTCCTGTTTTTCTTTTTTTCTTATATTTTTGTTTTCCTTTTCGTTTGCATTTTCTTTTCCATTTTTTTTTTTTTTTCTCTTTCCATATTGTTTGTTTCTGATAATGTATTATTTTCATTTTCATCATTTTCATCATTTTCATCATTTTCATCATTTTCATCATTTTCATTATTTTCATTATTTTCATCATTTTCAAAAAATCTTGTATAATCTGAATAACTGAGTTTCCCTTTATGATATTCTTTTATTTCACTTTTTAGTTCTTTTAGTAGATATTTAATTTTTCTATAATATTGTTCCCTAAATAGATGTGTTTCTATTAATGGATTTATCAAATCATTATTCCAGGTAATAGTTAAATTGGGGTTTAAAGTAAATGACATTTTTTGAATGGTGTTGATTATTTTATGTACTGAATCTGCAAGTAATTTATTTTGAATCAGAAAATATCGATCTTGTCTGTTACTTAAATAACTTTCACTTAGATTTGCTCCTGATAATATAATGTTGTCATCACATATAAACGCTTTCATATGCATAACACCTATGGCTTCATTTACTCGATGTGGCAATATATTATATAAAAAAGCCCCTAATAAAGGATTATGAAATAAACTTATATTGACATTTTTACAATATTTAAATAATTCTGACAATACTGTTATTGAACTTTCTTTCAACTTCCCTTCTGGTCTTGTTCCCCTTTGTTTATCTAATAAAATATCAATGGTAATATTTTCTCTCTTTTCATTTTTTAATATACTTTTAATTAATTCTTTTTCAGGATTCCCTTTTCCTATATATAAACAACTTAATACAATTCTATTTTTTGAATGTTGAAGTAAATCCTTTAAAGTGTAATAAAATTCAGTTGGTGTAAATAATAATTTCACTTGAACATCCTGTAGAACAAATTTTAGCGGCATTTTTTTTTTTCTTTTCTACGGACTTTTCTTTTCTTATTGTTCCTTATCTTTTTTTATTTTATTGTATCTTTTCTTTTCTTTTCTTATTGTTCCTTATCTTTTTTTATTTTATCTTTTCTCTTCTTATCGTTTCTTATCTTTTTTTATTTTATTGTATCTTTTTTTTCTTTTCTTTTTTCTTTCTTTAACTTTTTGATTTTTTCTGTTTTCTCTTCTTTCTCTTTTTCCTTCTTGTCTTTTTTCTTTCTGTCCCTCTTTACTTCTTTCACTTTTATTTTTATGGTACACCCCAAAAAATGATAAAAGAATAAAGGGGACGGAAATATGACTACCTACTTATTTATTCAGTCCTTCATTCATAAATCTTTCTTTATTCGACAAACAACAAGATGTTAGTTTAATCTGGAGAAACATAATGAGACAACATATATTTTGACAACATATAACTTTACAACATATAACTTGACAACATATAACTTGACGTCATATAACTTAACAACATATAACTTAACTACAGTAATAAGAATTACACAAAATAAGATAGATGGAATGAGGGGGTGAGATAAAAACAGAAGGGAAAGTAAGGCAATAAATGAAACAAAATATAATAAAAAACGGTACAAGAAGGTACAAAACGTAGAAGCCTATTCGATTCGTTATTTTTATACTACATCTATCTCTTTTTACGTTTTTTTTTTTTTTTAACTAATCCCTAGAGAAAAAGAAGAATGAATTTTACAGAAACAGAAAATCATTTGTGTAAACAGATACATAATAACATAATTGATCGTGTTAGTGGAATTAATATACACTTTTTAATATTATTATTTTTATTTTTTTATTTTTTTTTTGTATGTATATACTATTTCATTTGTTTATATTTGTCCTTAAATTTGGTTTTGTCTGATTTTGTCTGATTTTGTCTGATTTTGTCTGATTCTATCTGATCTTGACTGATTTTGTTCGATCTTGTTTGATACTGTGTGATATTGTCAGATCTTGTTATACCTTGTTAGATCTTGTTAAATCTCGTTAGATCATGTCTGATTCTGTCTTGTTTTGTTTTGTTTTTCTTCGTATTATCGTTTTTTATATTATTTAATTTTATTTTATAATTTTATTTAATAATTTTATTTTATATTATTTCATCTCTTCTTCTAACTGATTTTAGAAACTCAACGGACTTACACAATTTTGCCGCTTTTTTTTTTTTTCTCACACCTTTTTCAATTTAATGTTATGTTCTCATTTTTTATGCATTCGCATACACGTATACTACCATCAGACAAGAACCATACGCACTAAAAAAAAAAAAAAAAAAAAAGAGTCCACTTGCACGATTTTAAATTATCATAATCGTCGAAACGATTACACAATTCCAATATGACATTTATTTGTAGAGGCTATATATATTATGATCGTCCAAAGACGTAGAATCGTAACATTAACAGTAACATTAAAACATAAATAGTAACATAATTAGTTTAAATGATATATAAAATAATTAAAAAGTAAAACAATATGTAAATTTCATAATAAACAATACTGGAGATATAATATACAATATGATTAATAATACAATATGATTAATAATACAATATAATATAATGTAATATTATAATAGGAATCGTTTATAATTAACAATAAGGGGGATATAATATTATACAATATGAATAATATACAATATGAATAATATATAATATGAATAATATATAATATGAATAATATATAATATGAATAATATATAATATGACATATAATACAATATCATAACATGAATCGTTTATAATGGGAGTCGTGAGATGTAACATGATACATGATATTTGATTGTGATAAAGTATAGTAAAATATTATATTTCAATGAGAATGTTTTTGAATTTTTTAACTTTCAGTTAATGCCAAATTCTTAAAATATATAAGATGGGAAAGGCTAGATAAAATGAAATCAATTGTCTTTCAGCCATTACAATAGAGAAAACATGAAAACAAATAACGGACATTTTGTGTTATAAATATTACATGAATACTATTTATGTATCATAGTATATATACATGCATAACATATTGAGATACGTTTAATATATATTATAGATACTTCAATAGAAAACACCCATCAAGTGTCTGCATAACAGAAATACGAAAAAAGACAAAAATGAAATGTGCATATATTGGGGTTAACATCTGAGAAAACGGAATGCCGCACAAAGCATCGTTTAGAAAAATAAACTAATGTGTTTATTAATCATTGTGCACATGTATTTGTATATCACGTTTGATTATAATTCATTTTGTTTATTAATAATTATACACATAAAAATTGGGGCACTTAAAAAAATTGGGAAATTAATGTAAGGTACTCAATTTACGCATTAAAAACAATTTCCATATCCCCCGTTTTTTTTTTTTTTTTTAAAGGGTAAGGCAGTAAACTAATATATAATTAATAAAATATATGCATCAAATTTTTTTTTCTTTTTTTGTCTTTACTTTTTATTTCTTTGGGTTTTTTTTTTTTTTTATTTTATAAAAAAGAACTGTTCACGAATCAAAAGAAGCCCAACTTTGCTCATTAAAAAAAAAAAAAAATTGTAAATATGTTCTAATCTATGATCTTTTAAATAATATGTATATTTCTGCAAAAAGAGCCTGCTTTTTAAAAAACATACAAACCTTGAAGGGTGTTTGATTAAAAATGTTTTTTTTTAAACACAAATGTCAACTTGCGAAAATATGCTTATAAGAGTGCACATTACAGAAAAAAAGTAAAATAAATTGCATGTGACTACCCTGTTTTTAAAATACGGAAAACAATCGGGAACTATTTGATATAAATTCGACTATTTCATGAAGCAGATTAAAATAGAAGAATATATTGAAAGGAAAAATGTGATTTTACATGGATTACAAAAAAAAAAAAAGATCTTATGTTTTGCAAGAAAGTGTTTTGGGTCATGACAAAAAGCCAATTAAATAATAATGTAGATCACCATATTATCGAAAAAACAAACCGACACTCAATTCATTTCAAGTTCAGAAAATAAGAAATGAAAAACAAATGAAGAAAATATGTTGTGTTTTAAACTGTTACAACTTTATATATTTTGTTCGATTCATTTTTCATTTGTTTTATCAGTTCTTTCTTATTTCCCCAAAATTGATAAATGGTATTGTAAATGTAATGATTCCTGCAATTTCTAATGTATCAATAATTTCTTATTTTATAAGATTCATTCTATAACGTTCACTGCATAACATTTTCGTTTTTGTCTTTTTTCTATTTGAATTAATTCAATCCTCCCTCATTTCTACAGAAGATAACATCCTTTTTCCCAGTTCTTATTTTTTTGAGTATCATTTTTGTTGTAATTCACATAACTCATATTTGTAACAACAAACGAGAAACGCATAAGTATAAATACTTACATAATGGTTCCATGAAAATATAATTTTTTAGTATAATCATATCCATTATCATAAACCCTGTCATAAAATGTAATAAGGGAAAAGATAAAAGGTAACAGATAACATATAACAGATAATGAAGTAACGGTAACAGTAATAGTAACAATAACAGTACACTGTGAACTGATATTAGATGATTAGACGTTACAGACTCTTCTGAGAAATAAATGTATTTCGTGGTATTGCAAAAGAAATAAAAAATAATAAAAAAAAATGGGTCTTAAGTTAAAGAAAAATACTTAATAAAAAAAAATAAAAAAAAGATTTATTCTTTTTATAATTCACTACCTATTTATTGTGAGACTTGAATCTTTTCTTTTTAAAATATTTCTAAAAATAAATAGGTCCAAATGAAATAAAGACTCAACATGCGCAATCCGCATGTTTGAGTTGCTACATCTATTCACAAAAGGCAAATCACAATCAAATGATTTCGTATAAAAGAACTCAGAAGAAAAAATTAAAACAATATATGCATATATGAGCGCAGGAATAAACGTGTATATTTCAAAATGTTTTGATTATGTAATGTAAAGGTTTCTATCAAGAGTTCAAACGAACAGTATCCGAAACGACTAATGTTCTATTATTTTGTTGTCACTTTGACCTAACTATAAATATGCCGAACATGATGAGATACTTCATTTCAGACCCAACGAAACTTATAGAACATAAATAGACAACCGTTTATTATAACAATTAGTTGCAAAAATTGAAAATGGACAACTATGCGTTGACCTTTCTAGATCATTTCCATTTTTGAAAAATATATAAAACATAATCAAACATCTCATATTACAATTTTTAGAATTCCCAAAGCAGTACTTGTTGTCTAGTAAGCAACGTTTCCAATCTATTCATTTATTGTAACATCTAATTGTTCATTTCAATCAATTTTCATCCGTTTTAACAACTTATGTTTTTCCTACCGTTTTATTTACGATATGTCCGCTCAAAAGAGTTAATAACTACAGTTGACTATGGTCAACAACATGTCCAACAACATGTACAACAACATGTTCAACAACATGTCCAACGTAGGAGTGCCTCTTTGTGGAACTGAACTGAATTATATAGTGTTGTCATTATTTCTTCCTACATTTTTTTTTTTTTCCTTTCATCTATAAATTAGACATGAAAAATCATTTACGTCATATTTGTATATACAAAAAACTAAAAAAAAAAGAGAAGAATATTTTTGTCCGTGAATAACTCATACGTCATGCATTTGTAAATGTATACTCTTTTCTTTATTTAGCTTTTATTTCGTTTTTAACATTTGTTTTAATATATATATATATATATATATATTATATATGCTGACATTTACTTATTTGTGAATTGTTATATAAATAAAATGGCACACGTATCAGCAGCATGCTAATATTTTTCATAAATATAAAAATCTTTATATAAAAATATAGATAACTTTTGTTTTAAAAAGATTATATTTATCATTATATAATTAACCTATTCAGAACTAAAATGAAATAAAAAAAAATCTTTTACTTACATAATATCTGTTTTTTTTAATTTTCAATTTTTTTTCTTTTTTTTAATGCGTCAAATTTCAGATGACCCAAAAAAAAACAAATAAATTGGAAATTTTTTCTTTTTTTTTTCTTCGATTTTATAGAATGTTATTTTAAGGAATTTTTTTTTTTTTTTTTCTTTTCTAGTTGTTTTTCTTCTTTTTTTTTTTTTTTTTTTTTAGAAATAAATTTTCAAATTCCTTTTATCCAGTTTTTTATATTAATATAGAAAATTAGAGAAGAAAGATCTGGTATAATATTTGAAAAATATAAATTAAGAAAGCCCCCATTTCCATTTCTTGATTAAAAAGAAGCATGTTTTATTTTCATTGACTTTCTTTTTGAAATGTTTTATTTGTAAATGTTTATATTAGTGTATACGTTCGATTTTTTAAAGCTGAATTAGCGAAAACGTTAAACGTATAAGACGTTTTAAATTATGCCTTGTGCTTTTAATTTTAAAAAGATAGACAGTATTGTAAATTTGGCGAAAAGTTAAGGGTTTTGTTTATTTTATTATGCATAATTGATGTAAATGTATGTTTTGTACTTTTGGCATTAATTTTTTGTTCATAAACAACCCTTTTTTCTTTCATGCGTTGGCTTGTTCGGTTCCTTGTGTTCTTTTACAGTTCTGTCAAATCCGGAGATCCATATGTGGCTTATATATAGTTAGTCATATGGATAATTCTTTTAGATTTCGTTTATTTTCTGTTTTTTAAAGAAACGATATTTGATGTGCATTTGAAATAAGAAAACCGCAGGATTCTCACTAGTATTTTTTTTTTTTTTTTTCCTTTAATTATGTAACTGAAATTTACTTGAGTCTTTTCATAAGTTAGTTAAATACATGTCGTAAGATATTTACCAGACATATTTTTATTTCATTTTCTGCTTTTACCTTTAGAGTGTGAACATAGAAAGGAATGAAATAACTTTCATTCATAATCGCTATAGTATTAGTACGATTTTCTCGTGATCTTTTTATTTTATTTTGTTTTTTGTTTTTCTCTTTTTCTTTTTCCCTTTTTCTTTTTCCCTTTTTCTGTTTCTTTTTCTTTTCCTATCCTGTTCTAATTCTGTTTTTGTTCGTGCGATATTTTAGTTCATAATTTTTTTTGTTCAGTTTATTGCTTTTCCGTCTGTTTTCATTTTTCGTTAAGTGTCTTAATACGCAGTGGAGGTCGAGAGATTGATTTATATTATGATTTGCTTTACATTTTAATCAATATAATTGAAACGACTTCATGTGGAATAGACCAAATCGAGCAACTGGCGGAAGCATATATCTATAAACTAGGCCCTGCGGAAAGAAAAAAAAAAAAAGAAGTAGAGATCGTATAAAATTAGTGAATAGAAAAAAGGACGTAGAGGAGTGGTGTCAAGAGAACTTGGCAGGAAGTGCATATGAAGTGGAGTACATAAGATTTGGAATTTAAAAAAAAAAGAAAAGAAGCAATACAGTTATGTTTCATTATATTAAGAAGTTGTATGTCTAGGAGATGAAGTGTTCATCATAAAAAGACATTTTCTTTTTGCTTATGTGTCAAATTGCTTGGGGAGGTTTTTATAGATAATTGTTAATATAAATTAAACTGATGACCCAAGACATTAAAATATATATATATATATAGATATAGATATATAGATACTTGAAGAAATAAACGAAACGTTATATTAGTATACATAATAATAATAATAATAAAAATAATAAAGATAATAATAAAATGGAACATAAATTTATACAAGCCAATATCACTGTGTTGTTATATTTGATTGTGTTATATTATTTAAAAAATGCCGCTATCAGTTTTGTTGAATTTCCTCGAAAATTGTTTGATTGTGTAAAAGTATACTACGTTTTTTTAATATTTCTAACAATATTAGGATTTTTCAAAAGACTGTTTATATTAATAAGAATTTTAGTATCACATTGGATTCACAAAATGATAGGTGTTTTATTTTTTCGAAATGGAAGCATTCGGATAGATCCCAAGAATTTCTATTGGAAGACAAGGAGTAAAAGCTTAGAAAAGTGGAAGATGGTTGCGCAAGACCATTTCACTGATGAGGAAAACCGAACGGGTAGTGTTGAACAGAAGGTAGGTAAACATGTGAGTAATAAGAAGCTAGATAGAAAAAGTGGAATAAGGGAAGATGCGGCTAAAGTAAAAAAATTTTTTATTTGTGAAAATAAAGAAATTGGTTCTGAAAGTTTGAGAAAGTATAGGTGTATAAAGGGAGAAGATGTGAAGTGGAAACAAATGGATTTCCTTACGGATGGTAGGGAAAGGAATGTAAACGATGGTATTTTGGAAGAAATACATATGGTAGAGGGAACAATAGAAAAAGTAAGGGGAGAAACAAAGGAAAGGGGTGAAAAAGAAGAAAAGGAGGATATAAGAGAAGAAATGAAAAGAAACAATGTTAAAAATAGTGTTAAAAACTGTGTTAGGAAGAGTAGCGTAGAAGGTGGAGACAATAAAAATAATAAAAATAATAAAAACATTTTCAAGAAATATGATGATCTATATAATAATAATCTATATAATAATGATATATATAATAATGATATATATAATAATAATCTATATAATAATGATATATATAATAAGGGTGTATATAATAATGACGTAGATAATGATGTTGTAAATAATGATGATGATGATGATAAGAACAGAAAAAATACAATAGAAGTTGAAGAAGTTCAATTCACGGACTGTGTGGATGAGGAGGATTTACAGTTTATAGAAAATAAAATAAAACATTTATTTAAAAATATTGAAAAGAACGAAAGGTATTTAGATATGACAAACAAGACGATATATAGTTTAATAAAAAATACAGAAGAAAAAATGAGACATAAAAGTAAATATAATGAAATGAGTACGAATTTTTTTTATTCGAGTGACAACAAAGATGTATATACGAATATAAATGGAACTGATAAAATTTCAGATGATATTTTAAACAATCGAAATATGTTCATGAGAGAAAGTTTCTTACATGAAGAAATTAGAAAGGACTTGTGGAATGCGAAACTTTATGATGAAGTTATTAATGGTATAAATAAAGAGAACATTGATAAAAAACAGGTAAAGGAATTTTATGATGTAATGGAAGAAGATTACAAAGAAAAAGAGAAAATAAAGAAATCGGAAAAACCTTTAAAGTCCATTTTAAAAAAGAAATCTTCACAATATAATAACACAGTGAAAGAAGGAGAAGAGAAAGAAAATAAACCCAAAAAATGTATTCGATTTAATAATGAAGTAGAAACACATTTTTTTGAAAAGAGTAGTTGTGAAGATTATGAATTCATTATTAACGATAGGCAAATGTTATGGAAATTTTATGAATCATATAAACTACCAAGTGTTGATTTTTTTGATTATTATAAGTTAAAAAATAATTTTAAAATCGCACTTACTGATTTTTTCACTCCGTTACATACATATAAAAATAAATTAGTTAGTAAATTTTGACTTAATTTTTATTTTTTTCATTGAATAAATAAATATAGACAATTTTTATATTTATATAAATATTTTTATTTAGCTTTACGTTTTATGTGTCTTGGCTTTTTACTTTTTTCTTTTTTTCATTTTACTATATATGTTTGTCCACCATAAATAATACGTTCTTTTATCTACATTTATTTTTAATTTATATTGCAATTTTTATGTATATTTTTATTTCTTTTTTCTATTTTTTTGTCATTTTTCTTTTCTCAATTCTTATCACATTTTTTTGCTCAGTTCTCTTTTCATTTCTTTTCACATTTCTTTTTTTATTTCTTTTTTCATTTCCTTTCTTATTTATATATATTTTCATTTCATTTCTTTTCTCATTTATATATATTTTCATTTAAGCACTCACCCCATATGTTTCTTCCATA
>LSRZ01000410.1:0-10737 GCA_001625125.1 Haemoproteus tartakovskyi | reverse complement strand
CTCTCTCTCTCTCTCTCTCTCTCTCTCTCTCTCTTCTCTCTTCTTCTTCTTCTCTCTCTCTCTCTCTCTCTCTCTCTCTCTCTCTCTCTCTCTCTCTCTCTCTCTCTCTCTTTCTCTCTCTCTCACACATTCTCACACTTTTTCACACTTTTTCACACTCTCTCTCTCTAAATATATACATAAAATATATATGCATATATGTTTTATTTTTACTTATGTTTGTTACTTTTAAAATATAACCTGTAACAAATATAACATCCTACAAAAGGATGCTTTTCATGCATCATGACCATTTTTTTCCGTTGCATATTTCATTAACGTTGTTAAAAATTCTTTTTTTAAATTACATTTTTATTTTTCTGTTTTTACCTTTTTAATTTATTAAAATCAATTTCTTCTCTTCCTTTTTACATTTTTTTTCTAAAATCTGTTCGAATCAAATACAGTACAGAACCTCTTTTTTCAATTATATTTTTTTTAATAAAGAAAAAATTTATGTTCGTTTCAAAAATTGTCTCTGTAAGAATACATCAACTGCTTTTTGTTATATTTTCATACTTAATTTTCTATACACTCTTTAATTTATTTTTTATTTTGTTTTTATTTTGTTTTTGTTTTCGTTTTCGTTTTCGTTTTCGTTTTCGTTTTCGTTTTCTTTCTTTTTTTTTTTTTTTTTTCCTCCTATAATAATTTTTTAAAATGAAAACAGCTTTAACACAAATAAAAAAAGAATCTTTTTGTTTTGTTAGTATTTAACTTGTTTGCACTCGTTCAGTTGATAGTATCCAATTTATTATTTTTGTACCTAGGACGAATTTATTTTTTTTTTTTTTTTTTTTATTGATCTAATCATGCTTTTTTCAATCTTTTAATTGAATTTCTCAACGAATAAAAATTGTTTCACATGCTCGGAAAAGGTGAGGGGAAAAAAAGAGAAAAAGGAATAAATATCAACAGAACAAATCAATTAACTACATACGTGACAATAATAATTAAAATTAAGATAAACTGATATACAATGATATGTTTCTTTATATTTTAAATAAAAAAAAAAAAATTAATGGAAAATTCATATTCATGAATAATCTCTCTTTTTTATTGGGGTTTTGTTTTTTTTTCCGTTTTTACCATTTTTATAACTTAGAAGTTTTCAACAAATTCTATTATTTCTCCTTTTGATTTATCATCTCTTGTTTCAATTGATTTGTTTATTTTATATTTTAATAAAAATGCATATTTATACAAAAATACACATAAGACGTTCTGCGTAACATATTACATATTTCTCCCTAACCACACATATAAATAAATGTGCATTTTCTTTGAAATATTGTTTTCTTATATTTTGTATCCAGAAAATACCCATTAAAAATATGTTCATTTCTATTTATTTAAAAGGTTCAATGTTTATGGTCGCTTCTTTAAATGAACATCATTTGAACAAAAAAAGAAAAGAAAAAACAGCAAGAATAGAAAGAATAAGAACAATAGGAAAAATAGAAACAATAGGAATGTTAAGAAGCGAACGATAAATGAAAATCGAACAGGTATATTTTAAAAATTAAGAGAAAATGAATCAAAGGAAAATACAAGAAACAGATTACCCCATGCCCGATGAATGGAACCAAGAGAAATGTTCTGCGATGTATTTTACTGAAGAGAATAATCCTGGCTCAGTTATAAATGGTTCAAATTTTCTAAAGCCCCAATTGAATCTTTCAGATAACAGTTTTCTTAAACCAGTTGATATTTCAAATACGAATCAGACAAAAAAATTTTTAGAAAAACACATGAATGGAAACGGCACATCCACATATTACGAAAAACCTCCCCAGTGGTCATGTTTTAAAAAGGGTTGGAATGACACAAGAGAAAACTCAGCTATATTGATTCAAGATGTTGACCATACGAACAAAGAAAAATGTTATGCTCCAATGGATGAAGAAAATATGTTTTATGAAGCTAAAGGAAAAACATTGATTCATTGTACTACAAACAAGCACGAGCAAATGCCTTCTGCTACTTGTTTAATTGAATATAAGAAAAAAAAAAGTGCACCGTTACATGTGTCCAGAAAAATAGAAACCTTTAAAGATAATGGAAAAGAATATGGGTTTGAAGAAAGTAAACAAATTTTTACAGAACCTTACTCTTCGGAATCCTATCCGGTTAGAATGATTGTAGGTAATGGAAGTTATAATAATACGAGCCTCTGTAGCAACGTTAGTAGTAACTATCAGAGCGGCAGATGGATCACGGAAGGAAAGGAAAAAACAGTATGTTCGGATTTCTCTACAGTGACATTAAAACAAAAAGACTTGTCTCTTCACGGAATGAAGAAGAGAGTGAATGACATTGAAGAAATGAATATTCTCGACGAGATACAAAATCAGAGAAATCCTTCTGATGACGGTGGACGTACTCCGATGAAACGCCATTTTTCAGATGTTTTTTATTCGGCACATAAAGGTCATACAATGTGGTCTGCTAATTCAACCCAAAACATTTTATCAACAGATGAAAAAGGGAGAGATGCTGCGGTAAGAAACATGGATGAAAGAAAAAAAAGAAGCACATATTTAAAAGATTTAAATGATGTTCAATCAAACACAGATTATTTATTACAAAGGAAAATGGAACAGAATGACTCTTCTACTTACATTATAGATACTTACGAAGACAAGTTATTTAATGGAGCGGAAACAGAGCAAGAACATCAGTTCATTCAAACTGTATTCATTGATAAGCATACACGTGGAGAAGTAGTAAAGGAAGACGGCAAAGACGAAGAAAAAAACAAAGACGATAAGAAAAAAGAAAAAGAAGAACAACAACAACAACAATATCAACAACAATATAAATATCAACAACAACAACAACAACAACAACAACAACAACAACAACAACAACAACAACAACAATATCAACAACAACAACAACAATATCAACGGCAACAACAACAATATCAAGAAGAGAAAACAGAGAATGAAGGAAACGATGAAAAAGGAAATGTGACTGACACTTTAAAAAAAAAAGAACAACTAGAAAATATATGCAGTGAAGACATTTATGATATGGTGCAGGGAAACACAGAAGATTTGCTTAAAATATATTTTGATATGAAACAAAAATTTACCAATTCTAAGAAAAATAGCGGTGTTGAAAAAATCTTTTGTTCAAGGAAAAACAGCTGGAATGTAGACACAAGAAATGATATCGAAACAGAAATGTACGCAAACAAACCAAGTGCAGAATTGTATCAGAAAAATGTGTACAAGGTTTTTCGAAAAAACGTACGCAAATTATTCCGAAAAATTTATAGCAAAAAAAATGATGCTCTCGAATTATATGTAAAACGGAAAATTATAAAATATTTTAAAAATAATAACAAACTACTGGAAAGTAAAATAGATATAGATGTTTATATAAGAAATGCATATTGTGTTGTTTCAATGGAAGATCAAATTCTATTATACTTCTTATGCGATTCTCAAAATGTGATGAAGACACTGATGCGGTTAGAACAGTTAAAATATATCGAACTTCAACAGACACATTTTGCTTTTTATTACATTATTCGTAGAAACAAAATTAATAAACATATGCTTTTGCTATTAAAAGAAAGTATGAGTACAGAAGAACTGTTTGTTAATCTACAACGAAAATACTATGAAATGATTAATATGAAAACTGATAAAAAAAATAAAATGCAACATTTTAGAAACCGCTCTAGTAGCCAGCACAACGAATCTGTTCCTTTTTATAACAATATGCCTAATGTACCCTTAAGCAAAAATGAAAATGTTACAATGATATGTCAGGAACACATAGGACGAAATATATCAAAAGAGATAAAAGAGAAATTGTCGCAGCATCAGGAAAAAAAAGAAGTTCAAACGCAAGTAGAGGATGTAGAAGAACAACCTCAAAAAAAAGAAGTTATCTTGTCGGAACCAACATTGAATGATATGGCTGTTACATCTACTGGTAATGATACACACCAGTCACAGAAAAATATGAATTTAAGTATAATGAATAACGAAGATGGTAAACATTATAATCAGAATAACACAAATACGGAATCATTATATACGCATATATCGAAAGAGACAAATGAACCTTTATTATTAAACTCACAACCAGAAATAGGACCGACGCAAGTGCCATTTGAAAACAAAACAGAAGTAAAACCTCCAAAAAAAAGGGGAATCACTCCATACACGTTATTCTCAAAAGAAAAAAGAATAGAATTCGCAAAATTAAATATCTCTTTAGGGGCATCGCTGAAGGAGCAAACCTGTGCCATTTCAAAAATATGGCACAGTTTGAGCAGCGAAGCAAAAAATGAGTGGGCAAAAAAAGCTGCTGAAATAAATGAACAGAATTTACTTTCTCCTACAAAAAAAAAGAAAGAAAATGTACCGCCTTTAGTATTTTTACAAGACAAAAAAGATTTGAATTTAGAAAAAGTAATATGCAAAAAAAATTAACGCTACCGGAAGAAAATTCGTATTTTTCTAAATTATGGAGGCAGATGCCGCAAGACTTAAAAGACAAATATAAAAAATTAGCAGATTTAGCAAATCAAATGTTGGCAAATAACGAAGCTGACAAAATGCGGTCCATATTGGGAGAAACCAAATTAGTGCATAAAGGAAGAATCAAAACGCTAAATCATTTAGTGTCAATGGGATTTTTAGAAAGGGAATTTGCAAATACGGAACGAAACAATAATATCACAAGTAGCACAGACAAAGACAGAGACATTATAAAAGATGTTTCCGAAGTCTTACAAAGCTCCAAAAATACAAAAAATGAAAATCAAATGAAAAAGGAGGTGGAATTATCACTCAACAGTGCCGAACAAAAAAATATTTTTCATGAAAACGTGGAACACGTAGCAAATAGATACCAAGATGAGAAATCAGAACATTCTCAACAATGTAAACATATTTATATGCATTTCGAAAGTAATTATGAAAAAGAGAAATCTGAAACAAATGAAGTAAAACATTATGAAAAAAAGAAAGAAACAGAACAAGAAGAAAAAGAAGAAGAAAAAGAAGAAGAAAAAAAGAAGAAAAAAAGAAGAAAAAAAGAAAAGAAGGATAACGAAAGTAAAGGTGAAGGTCAAGATGAAATGGAATACAACAGAAAAGAAAAAAGAAAGTGGATACAAATGTAGATGCAAACGTGGAGGCAGAAGTGGAGATGGAGGTAGTAGCAAAATACAAAACGATAAGGAACGAGGAAGCGAACACAGGAACCGAAACGGAAATAGAAACGGAAATCGAAATAGAAAGGGAAACAGACACAAAAAGAAAAATAAAAATGAAAGGGAATGGAGATAAAGATGGAGATGAAGATGAAGATATATATAGAGATAAAAAAAATGAATCAAAAGAAAAACAAATTAATGGTCAAACTGATACATTTAATGTAAATACATATGCAGAATTGGAGGAAATAAACGTGAGTTGGAAAAATCAACAAAATGATTATGGTGAAGAAAATACAGGAAAATGGCAATGTAGATATGATAATATGTATCAGCCTATTTTACAGAAGGAAGAGCATTATCTTTTTGATAACACAGCCTATAATGTTTTAGACCCGACCATTACATATGAAAAGGAATCGTGTGATATTTACAGTGTTACAGATTCAACAGTGTATAATAAAAATTATAACGATATTAATACTACACATAACACCATTGACGAAGGCACTTGTGAAATTAATATTGGAGGTGCAAATGGAAACGTTGACATGCACTCGATGTTGCAGTCTAACAAAAATGGAGTACAGTTCTTGAGACAATCATATGGAAAGGAAAATATCACCAATAAAGAATTCTTAATGAATGAAGCTTTTAACGAGATTAAACCATATGAACCTGTTCAACATGATCCATATGTGAACGAAATATCAGAAAGTAAAATTATGCATAAGTATAATAATGGGGACATGTTTAAGGGCAAAAAGAATTTCTCTTTAATGTCGACAAAAGAAAATTTTATTCTAGAAAAGGATTCGAAAAACATGTTAGCAGAACAAAAAACAAATAGCAACAGTCAGAAAAACAGCGCAAATTTCATTGCCGAAAGTAATTTGGAAACTGATAGATATTTGTATGAGTGTAAATCTCAGGTGCATCCTACCATGCAAAACAATGTTGCTGCACTTATGGGAGATGCTTACATCGATAACAATGTAGATCACAGAAATGTTTGGGAAAACCAAACAGGTTTTCAAATGAACAACTACAATGACGACATAAAAATGCACAACTATAATACTATAAGTAATAATAACCTACCATCTGGATATTTTGTTGAAGACAACGAGCAGTGGAAGTTGCCACAAAAGAGAAAAAGGAAAACGAAAAAAGACAGAGAAGAGGAATTATTAAAACAGCAGCTAATAAGAGAAGAAAAGAGAAGAATTCGAGAAAACAAAAAGCGATTGCAGATGGAAGAAAAACAAAGGAAACGAATGATAAGAGAATTAAAGAAGCTAGAAAAGGAAAGAAACAAAATGCTAAATAAAAAAAAATATGTAAAGAACAACTTGAAAACTACCATTGAAGACAATACTGTGATGTACCAACCATATGTTAACATGCCACAAATTTATAACAAGTTTGTTAATACCAATACAAATGGTTTTATGTATAATGATATAGAGGAAACTGTAGATATGTATGCTAATGCATTTAAACCAAATGCACAAGTCTTGAATACGTATGAGGTAGGAATGGGTCAATGGAATGAAAAAAAAAAAGAACAAGAACAAGAAGAACAAGAAGAACAAAAAGAACAAGAAAAAGAAAAAGAAAAAGAAAAACAAGAAAAAGAAAAACAAGAAAAAGAAAAACAAGAAAAAGAAGAGCAAGAAAGAGAGATGTCAACCTTTAATAGAAATGAAAAAAATATGTATGAGAAATCAAACGAAATCACAATGCAACAATCGAAAATTGGAAGTAAGTTACATTACGGGGAAAATCATTATATAACTTCATTCGACAGTGAAAATTATTTAAATAATACAAATTATTTCATGAATACGAATGACATAAATTTGCAAACAACTAAAAAGATGTATAAAAACCCATCCATTGTTTTCGACCAAAACGAAAGTTGTTATTATCCTACAGAATATGCACATTTAATGAGTGACAAAAATGCAGTAAATATGGAATATGACAGTAGAGTTTTTCACAATGAAACAAAAATCGGGGAGGTACCTGAGACAGACACTTTTTTTTTTAGAAAAATACAACAACAAATATTATCGCAACAATAATACCGATTACATTATGGATCGAAAAATGAAAGAACGATTTAATGAAAACGTACAGCACGGCATAAATGTGCATAGGATCCCAAACGAACATACGCAAAACAAATTTTACAATAGCAACCTTAAAGATAATGAACCGAATAAATCGGAAGTGCAGTTGTATAAATCAGGTAAACACACTTATGACTTATATATGAAAACACAACCATACGAAAATACTATTACGTTACCGGAAAAACAGTACAAGCAGTCCAAAACATTAAATACAACATATGTCACTGCAAATAACATAAATAAAAACGAAATCAATATGAGCTATAGAGACGTTAGAGTTCAACAATTAAATAATAAGTTTGTAAATCAGCAGTTCATTGTAAACATTCCTCATGATGTTAACAATATTAACAATGTCAGCTGTTCTGATAACAATGAAAACAATGAAAGCACGATAATGAATGTTAACAATATTGCTGATACGATAAATGACAACAATTGTAACGAGGTCAATCGTAGAGACAGTGTCAACGGATGGAATCGTTTGCACAACACCGACATATGTGATATTATGTTACGCACAATCGAAAATGAAATTGGGACTAGCAGCACTAGCAAAAATAAAAAAGGTCCATTCAAAAAAGGATTTGATTTTAGTAATATGGAATATGCTAGAACCGATTGTAATATGGCACCAAGTTCAAAAGAAAATTTACAGCGTCAATACATTTCTAAATTTACCTCAAAATTTATCTCGAATTCCATTTATAATTCGAACCTAAATAGAGAGAACATAGAATTAAAACTAAAAAAAGGAAATTTAAAAAAACAAGCAGATGCTACGGCTGTTATAGAAAAAAAGCAAAAAATGTCGGAAAAATTGAATACTAAATGTGCCAAAGAGAAAAACGATATACTATACAGAAACGACGAAAATCAAAGAATTAAAAACATCTCAACAAATAACAATATTGTTGGAAATGTAAATAATATCTTTAATAGTAGTAGTATTAGTGTCCCTAATAGTGGAAGTATAAGTAATGATGTAGAAAAAGTAACGTACGAGAAACATACAGCCCTCAGTTTTATTTCGGAGAAAGAAAGAAGCTTAACGGGAAAAGAAACAAACTGTAATGATACAAACATATCTTATTCCGAGAAGCAAAGAAGTATGGAACCGACACAGACATTTATCAATGATGAAAAAAGCAGACAGGGACCGAGTGTAGAGTATTTGCAAAAACTTCAAAATAACAGAGACGTGCAATTTCAAGACACACATATTAATTATGTAAACCAAGAAAAAAATAACAAAACAGATAATGCTAAAATGAATGTCTTAACAAACCTTACAACAAACGATAGTCAAACCAAAGTTGTATATGGAAATGCTCATGTTCAAAACATTTCACTTCAAAACAACTACGGTTCACAACGATATGTGCAACAGGAATATATGAAGGATATAAAACCACGTAGAAACATGTGTGATGATATATCTAGAACTATGAATTCTTTAAATGAAACTAGCGATTCAGTTATACATCCTCATGGAAATATACATGAAATTACTTTAAAGCAAGCCATTGCATTGTCAAATTCGGTACACAGAAAAAAAAATTTTAAAACAGATATATGTATTTTTTGTTTTCTTTTGTTTTCTTATACTTTAAACGTTGGATTGTTTTTTTGTTTGTTTGTTTGTTTGTTGAGTTCTCATTTTATTGGTTCCGGTTCCGGTTCCGGTTACCTATTTTTTTTTTTTTTTATGATTTCTTTTATTATAGGATATTGGAGAAGATAATTTGACGCAAAGTCAGCAAGATGAAGAACTTGTCCCTCCTAATCGAAACTTTGTAAAAAGCGCTTTTCATTTTTTACCTATAGAAGAGGACGAAATGATTTCGAAAAAAAACGCAACGTATACGCAAAATAACAAAGATATTTTCAGTTTGGAATCTGTCGAAGGTAAATATCTTTATAAAAATAAAGAGTGTTTAAATAATTGTCATATATGTTTTGCTACTATATATATGCCGCTAACATAACAAGTGTTCAAAACGTTGTTCTCTATTTTTATTATATAAATGAAATGGAATGATTTTACCTATTATTCCCTATTCCTTTTTATATGTTTCGTACAATATGGATTTTTTTTTCTTTTCTACGATTCATTAACGCAGATGCAAATTGTACTATATTGGAAATGGTGGAGAAATACCAACGTAACAGAAAAAGAGGGAGGAAATCAAAAAATGTAACTACTGAATATAAAGATTCACAAGATGTGTCAAAAAAAAAAAAACATGGAAATGATGACACAAATAAGGAAACGCACATTCAACATGAAGACGATATTTTCAACCTCTTTGCAAATAAAAAGGACACTGGAAATGACAACGAAGAAAATGAACTAAATCTTTTTGATGCTCTTTTTAACGACACGAATATAGACTTTTTATCTCGAGATGTTGGGGGAGCAGAAGGCGTGACAAGTCAACCAAAAAAGCAAGCACAAAGCAATAATACAGACCTTCAACAATGGAATCAACAAGATGAAAACCAAGAAGGTTCGAAGGATCCGTCTAAAGAAGATGACGAATTAATGAATCTGTTTGACATGTGCGCATCGAATTTTACTAGCAAATTGAATATTGATGAGCATGGAGATATTATTTATGATGACAAAAGAAGACACCATAACAAATTGCTCAACGAAGATGCAAATACAGACGATTTAAGCATGTTATTACAAAATAAAAATAAAATTGATAAAGATCTGAATAATAGTCAAATCGAAAAATATAAGTATGTATATAAAAGAACCAAAGTGTGTAAATGGACTGAAGAAGAGACTCAGCAATTCTTTAACGCTTTAGAAATGTTCGGTGCGGATTTAATGATGGTACGAGCACTCTTACCAAAATTCACAGATAAACAAATTCGAGATAAGTATAAAAAAGAAAGAAAAAAAAATCCTATGAAAGTAAAAGCAGCAGTAAACAAATATAAAGAAATTAGTCTTGATGCTTACGAAAAGGAGCATGGAAAAATTGATTATAAAACACATTATCAATTTAGTAACGACTCTTCATTGAGTGACATTAATAACATTTCAGGTAAGGATTGCATCTCGATGGTGAAACGAGTTCATTTTATGTATATACTTCGTGCTGATTTGTGTTATATATGTATATTTCAACTGCTATCGATTTTTCTTTTCAATTGCCTTTATTTCAGATAATAAAAGTAAAGGAGAAAATGGGGATTTAGACATTAACATTTTAAGCCTTTTCAATGATATATCTCATGATAATAATGATGCTAAAATAAATGATAACACTCTTAATTTATATACAAATATTAATAAAGATGACGATTTTAATATTCTGAAATTGTTTTAATTTTTTTTTTTTTATTCTTTCATTTATGCTTTCAACG